>SJYT01076685.1:575801-704096 GCA_006410635.1 Cephalophus harveyi
CTTTAAAAACTTTAAAGATAGTGTTGACCTGCCAGTTCTTCATCTCCTTTGCAGAAAGAGACCTCGGGAAGACTCTGATGTGGAAATGGTGGAGGATGCGTCCCGAAAGGAGATGACAGCCGCTTGTACCCCCCGGAGAAGGATCATCAACCTCACCAGTGTTCTGAGTCTCCAGGAGGAGATCAACGAGCGGGGCCATGAGAGTACGTAAGTGCCGAGGCTGCCTGTGCCTCCTGCGGCTGGAACTGCTCTGGTGAAGGTTTGGGAAATGCAGGAAGCATGCATGTCCTGATGGTCTCTGCAGTGCGCTGAGTGAAGGTTAATTTCTTTACTAATCCATGGCGGCAGCAGCTTCAAGATCATCAACACCTGGGAGAGAAGAGAAAAAGTGAGTCTCTGGTTTCAGCCAGAGCGAATCAGTACTCTGGTTGAATCAGAGAAGTCAGAGTAGAATGGTCATTTAAAGCGGTGGTCCCCATCCTTTTTGGCACCAGGGACTGGTTTCATGGAAGACAGTATTTCCATGGACTGGGTAGGGCAGAGGGGGGCGGGGAGTGGGGAAGGGGGGATTGTTTGAGGATGATTCAAGTGCATTACATTTATTGTGCACTTTATTTTTATTATTATTACATCAGCTCCACCTCAGATCATCAAGCATTAGATTGCGAAGGTTGGGGACCCCTTATTTAAAGACTCTTCAGTTTGTTTCTATCTTAGCTAAAGGCAGTGTGCCCTGCCTGAGGTATGCTGTGGCTGAGAGTACACAGGTTCTGGAGGGCCCTAGTTTGTATCCAGGCAGCTACCATGTCTGCTGTGTGACCTTAGCCTTTCTGTGCCTCACTTGTTCCTTATCTGTTGAAGATTACTGGTGCTGATTAGAGATAAAATGTAAGTGAAATACTTGGTACAGAGTAAGGAGTCAATAGCTATTTTCGTATCCTGAAGATAAAGTGAAAAATCATTATTATTTTCCTCAGAAATAGCTTTCAGAACACCCAAGCATAGAACTCCAGTTGAGTCCCTGTTACTCTGAAATGATGTTTATGGTTTTAGGAATGAAAAGAGGGCTCATCACCTCCTGGGGATAAATTGATGCAGGGACTGAGGTGTGTAACAGTGATTTGTCCCTAATAGAAGTCCTGACCCCACTCAATGGGTCACAGTCATGCTTTGGGTGGGTCCGTTGTTGCTGGGCGGTGTTGCACCTGAGTCTATGCCGTTCAGCCCTGTCCTTGCCATTTTTCATCTACTGCACATTTTTGATTAAGCAAGTTACGTTTTATAGCAATGTTGAAATTTATCTTAAAATATGGCAACCTGGACTAACTTTTAAATGAAATGAATGGCCGAGGAACAATTCAGGGCCTTTTCCACTGATCCTTAGCCTTCTAAACAGCTGTTCTGGCTCAGACGCCCCTTCCCTCTTCTCTCAGTTACCACTCGTTGGAAGGCCTCAGTTTGCCTTTCCTTGCTAATTCTTTCTCATCTGCACACTCTGGGCCCTTGTCTGCATGTGGGGAAAGGCGTGGGGTCTGCTGCCTCGGGGAGGCTGCACATTTCCTTTGATTAAGGCCTTGTCAGTTGTAGATGGCACTGCCAACTGGCTTCTGACTTCTGTTTCCGTGAAGAGTTGTTTCCCTTGCTTCTTTTCCCTCTGTTACTGGTTTTCAAGCTGGGAGCTTTTAAAATCATTTTTAAATAATGAAAGGAAGGTGGGCCATGACTTGATGAGCAGTCTCCCTCATAGTTGTTTTAATTGACAGACTCCCTCAGATTTAGAATTTACTGAGTTTTCTCTAAGAGTTTGTATTCCTCATGCAAAGCAGGCTATTTAAAAGTTATAATTTCAGTGAATTTCTGAATAGTTGCAAACTATTTTCGGTAAGGTATACATCTAATCTATACCAAGTTTGGTTAGGTTTGGAGTCCATTGCTAAGGTGATGATGAATTGAAATGTTCTAAAATTGTATGTTCATGCATATTACCTCATTTAATTCTAGAATAGTCTTGTGAGGGAGGCAGAGCAGATGCTGTTATCTCTGTTTTAAAGATAAAGAAATGGAAGGTGGAGAGATTAGTTGGAACATCCCCACAGTGCAAAGCTGGCCTGGGTGCCTGCCCCATGGAGTGGGGGTTGTTGCTAGCCCAGCCTGCAGCAGGGGGCTGGTCCAGGGCTTACATGCAAAACTAGATCAGCTGCTGTAGATCACGTGGTGGGATGAGCATGCCATGTGATCCCTGATCCCTCAGACCGAGGCTGTTTCCAGATGAGCCAGGGCTGGGTTTTCCAGAGGAGTCCTGATCTTGGTGTGGAGAGTAGGGCTTCCCTTTGGAGCCAAGAGAATTCGCTGAAGCTCCTATCACCTATACCATTCTGTAGCCAGTCAGAAATCTGTTCACCTTTGTGGGGCATCTTTTGCATGTTCTGTGAACCGGTGCTCCTGTTACAGCCCTTACTTGGCTGTTGTGATGAACACCTGAGACATCTGAGCAAGGGGAGGGAGGGGACCTCGGACTCAGGTCCTGCCTGTGGCATCTGTTTATACAGCCCCAAACAGGGAAGCTGGTTGACTACGCGGATCTCTCTGAAGCTCGGATTTGGGAAAGTAGGCTAGACCCTGGCTGTACTTCCACAGAGCTATGCCCTGGCCCAGGAAAGAAGTCAGATGCTTTTGATCTTGGGTGGCCTGGGCCAGCGTGAAGCGGGGCTTGGATTCCCAGCCAGAGGTTGAGGTTGGGTCACAGCAGTGATAGTGTCAAATCCTAGCCACTAGACCAGTGGTCACTGACAAGGCCCTGGCCCTTGGGCTTTGCGGGTAAAGAATTCCCACAAAGACAGAAAGCAGTGAAACAAGTAAAGTATTTATTAAGAGGAAAAAGTTAGGTACAGGTGGATAAACACAGCTGTACTGACACTGAGGGGACTCAGACTGTCGCTGAGTCTCACCCTTGAGGCAGTTGGAATTACTGTTATGGGGCATTTTTTCCGGTTTTTCTTTGGCCAGTCAGCTTCATCTGCCTGGTTCAGAGCTTGTATTTGGTATATCTCATGTGTGCACACTCATCTGTCAGCCAAGATGGACTCCAGAGAAGAGGTGTAACTTAGCATTGCTCCCCTTTTGCCCTTCAAGGAGCTTTCTATTCAGGAAGGTCTCCTTTGAGACTGAGAAAATGTGTGGTCTCTTATCTGGGGAGGGTCCAGCCTCCTCTCTGGATTGTCCTGCTATTGATATTTAGGAGTTTCTGTCCCCAGGGATTGAACTTCAGTTGGTCACATCTACCACCTGCCTCAAATCCTCCCTGAGAGACATAGACCTCAAGAAATTTTTATCAGGAAGATAGATAAAGGGTAAAACTTTTGTAGCTTCTTAAGCTGGCCAGGGCTTCGTAGACCCTATGTAGCTGGGTTCATGGAGCTCTTTCTCTGTCTCCTTAAAGGGCTTCAGGTTGCTCTTTCAGCAGGGTCTGCTGACTGGAGTCCCTTGTCACCTCGTTCTGTGATGCCCCAGAGAGAGCGACCTACCTAGAGTAGCAAGGACTAAAGACCAGTAAAAGACTGTTACAATCAGACTCAAGCAAGGGTAGGATCTGGTTATACAGGGTCAGCATATCTTTGTTAATCTCAGGTTTCAAATGTAGTATCTTTCTCTATTTCTAAAATAAAAGATCTGAACCTGTTGGTCCCCGGCCGCCTCCTTGGACTGAAAGCTGTTAGTTGCAGATTTGCAACAGTATGGAAAACAATGGTGAAAGTTGTTCAGACGTGTCTGACTCTTTGCAACCCCATGGACTATACAGTCCATGGAACTCTCCAGGCCAGAATACTGGAGTGGGTAGCCTTTCCCTTCTCCAGGAAATCTTCCCAATCCAGGGATCAAACCCAGGTCTCCCGCATTGCAGGTGGATTCTTTTCCCTGAGCCACCAGGGAAACCCACCAACAGAACACTGGGCAAAATATATAAGTAAGTATGGCTGAGAAGAGAAAGTTTGTAAGAAAATTTTGCTAAGGAAAGAGTTAGACAAGAGACATTAGAATTTTCTTCAATTGGAAAATGAACAATTCTGACCCTGTACATTACTGTTCTGAGTCTAGGGTCTCTGGTGGAAGACCATTTTCCTTCAGGAACTTGATTAAAATTCCTAACAGGATGGACTTTGCTTGGGGTGAGCAAATCCAGCTCTCCGTCAGCTCAGTGGAAGAAGCATGAATTTGTGCAGTGCGAGCCAGAGAGCTGTCTGTTCATCCTGTGGATAAGGGAAAGAGGTATAGAAAAGCTAAGTCAATTAATAGCTTCATTGTAGCACCAGTCAGGCCATAATTGAGTCACTCAGCGTGGGCAGAGAAGTTTAGTAAATTCCAAGAGCAAGAGAGAGAGCAGAGAAGACAATAGTTATCCAAACCTACCAGAACACATCAGTTATTCTGTAAGTGGATTGGTGTACCAGAAGGCAAAAGGAAGATAGAAGCTATTACTTAGCCGAGTGTCTAAGATGTCTTTTTGTCCTTTTTTGATTAAGAGGTTTAGGTCTTGGAGTGACTTATTCATCCACCTGGAATTTTCAGGCTGTCTTGGGTCCTCTGGGTCTTGTAGAGCCGTGCTTCCCAACCTTTTTGGCACCAGGGACCTGTTTCGAGGAAGACAGTCTTTCCATGGACCAGGGTTGGGGGGCAGGGGATGGTTCAGGTGGTAATGTGAGCTATGGGGAGCAGCAGATGAAGCTTTGCTTGCTTGCCCACTACCTCCTGCTCTGTGACTCAGTTCTTAACAGGCCTCAGACCACTACTGCTCCATGGCCCAGGGCTTGGGGACCTCTGATATACAGACTTGGAGAAAGGGGTGGATTCACAGGGATGATTGGAATGTGGGTCTTCAGGTGTCTGTAACATATTGGTGGAGACAGGTTTAATCCTGGACAGATGAACCCAGCTGGTGACCCCCTGGAGTTTGCTGTAGGAGTACTCCGCAAGATTTAGTAAGGACCTTTCCATTTTGGGAGTAGCTAGTCACCAGGGGTTCATTTTTCTAGGTCTTTAAAAGTACCCAATCTCCAGGGTAACTGGGACTGTCATCTGGAGAGGACTGCACTCTGTTGCAGTAGTCTTGTCTAGCCTTCTGGACCTGGCCTAGGTTTATAATGTATCTGAGATGCGCCTGGGTTTCTGGGTCAGTTACCATGTCCAGAGTAAGGAATGGCCTTCTGTGTGTCATTTTTGCAAGGGCTTAACTTAGTGGTAGTTTCAGGAGCTGCCCTGACCCTTAAGCAGGCTGTTGGCAGCAGGTGATACCACATCTCTAATGTTTCCTGACAGTTTGCCCAAGGTTTTGTTTTGAGTACGATTATCCTGTTGCACTTTTCCTAAGGACTGAGGTCTTCAGGACAAATGGAGGTGGCACTTCATTCCCAAAGTCTGCAAAATCTGTTGTGTGATTTTTGCTGTAAACGAAGGTTCATTGTCACTCTGAAGGTGATGGGGCAATCTGAATCTAGGAATAGTTTCCTTTAGGAGCACCTTAGCCTCTTCAGTTACCTTCTCTGTTCCATTAGGGAAGGCCTCCATCTATACAGTTAGAGTACCTGTAAACACTAGTAAGTATTTGAAGCCCTGGAAAGAGGGCATCTGAGTGAAACCTATTTGCAATCCTCCTCTGAGTAAATCCTACATTGCTGGACTGGGCTGGTGAGGGGAAGGCTTGACTTTGCCTTCTGGATTATGGGTGGTGCAAAGGGCACAGCCTCGAGTTACTCTTTGAATTGTCTCCAGGAGTCCTTTCCCTGTAAAAACTTGGAAAACAACTATGGGCATTGCATCTCTCCCCAGATGGAGAGAATCATGTAGCCCTTTAGTAGTTTTCCAGTGGTTGGAGAAAGGAATGAGTGGTTTCTGATCTCTGTGTCACTAGCCATCTGTTCCCTTTATTTCCCTCTCTGTTTCCTGCCTAGGTCTCTTCAGAAATTGAATACCTGGGTATAACATTAGAAGGGGGAAGGGATAGAATTAAAGCCATTTTTGTTATGGACATCAGGGCTACTTTGCTCGCTTCCCAGTCAGCCCTGTCATTTCCTCAGAAAATTTGAGAAGTTCCCTTTTGGTGCCCATGGCAATGAATGCCTGGTACATGTTTTTGTTTTTGAACTGCTTCTATGAGATGTAGAATCTCAGCCCCACGTTTTACAGGGAAATTTCTTGCATTTAGAAGTCTTCTCTATTTCCAGATAGCTGTGTGGCATGTAAAACGAAGGCATAGTTTGAGTCTGTGTATATGTCTATAATTTTTCCCTCCCTTAGGATTAAGGCTCACATTAGGGCTCTTAGCTCAGCCTTTTGGGCTGAGGTGTTAGGTGGCAAAGATTGTGCTGCTTTAATACTGTAGTTGCTCACAGTAGCATACCCTGCTCTCCTGACTCCATCTGTAACGAAACTAGTGTTAGCGCTTCCTCAGTATTCTATGGCCTGCTCTACAGGTCAGATCAGCGGGCACAGACCTGTTCAAGGGTTTCGAGGCAAGAATGTGTTAGCTCTGGGCTTTTGGTGGGCATTAAGGTAGTAGGGTTGAGTGTGTGGCAGATTTTGAGGGTTGGTTCTGGAGAGTCAAGGGGCAAAGCCTGGAACTTGATAAGGCACCCTTCTAGTTTGCCTGTTATCTCTAAAGTTGCTGGTACTTGTGAGGAGTCTGGATTTCAAGTGGCTGTCCAAAGACAAGCTTGTTAGGTTTTTCTACCAATAATTCAGTGGCTGCTACAGCCTGGAGGCAGTCAGGCCAAACTTGGGCCATAGAGTCTAGTTGCTTGAAAAAGTAGCCTTTAGGCTGAGGAACTTCCCCTAGCTTCTGTATAAGGAGCCCCCAAGGCTGTCCCCTGCCTTTCAGCCATGTAGAAGATGAATGGCTTTTCCATTCATCTTGTACATGGCTCTGGTGAGGGCCTGCTTGATATTATTAAAAGACTTCTCCTGTTTTCCATTCCAAAGTAACAGTTCTGTATCTGGGCCTTTAATGGCTTCATATAGGAGCTTAGCCATTAGTCCAAATCCTGGAAACCAAATTCTACAAAATCCTGCCATACTCCAAAAAAGGGAGATGTTTCTTTGTCTTTAGAGTACTTAGGCCTAATATAGTTTGTCTTCTATCTGGAGACAATTGTCTACTTCTGGAGTGATAAATATATCCCAGATACTTAACTTGTTGCCTCTTGCCTTTTTTTGAGACTCTAACCCCGGGCCCCAAGGAAATTAGGGACTTTGATGCTATTTGATCTGAAGCCTCCATGGAGGGCCTCCATGTTAAAATATTGTCCAAATACTGTGGAATGATACCTTCTTTTAGGTGCGTCTCCCTTAGTTCCTTTCCTAGGGCCCGGGCGAACAAGTGTGGGTTGTCCCGAAACCTCCGAGGCAGTTCTGTCTGTGTGTATTGTTGCATTTGGCCAGAGTCAGGGTTAGTCCACCTGAAGGCAAACACACACTGAAATGAGGGATGAACTGGTATGCCAAAAAAAAAAAAAAAAAGCCATCTTTGAGTCTAGCACAGTAAACTGGCGTCTCCAGGAATCTGGGCTAATATGCTGCAAGGCTTGGCCATAAGGGGATATATGGGGACCACGAAATCTTTCACTGCGTTAAGGTCTTGCGCTGTACTGGATTCCCCATTTGGCTTAACAGCTGGCAGAAAAGAAGCAGTGCATGGAGCCTGGAGGGTGCCGAGAGGCCACGTCTTAAGAATTTAGCTGCGTGGGGTTATAAACCCTTCTTTGCTTCCAGCTTGATAGAATATTGTCTCCTGTTGGGATAGGCAGTTTCTGGCCTAAAGCTGATTCTTACATGTTGGCCATTTGCCCTTCCAGGGATTCCTTTGTCTCATACTGAAGGGTCTGCTGTTTGTAGAATATGCCTGGGAATAGGACTTTGCTCTTGTGGCTGATGTTAGAGGCAAAATAAGGGGCTGCCCGGGTCCTCTTATTTGGAGTATGGCCCTGAGGAAACTCAGAAGGTCTCTCCCAAGGAGAGGGGTAGGACACTCGGTACAACTAAAAAGGCATGCGAAATCAACTTCTGCTCAAGTTGGCAAGTGAGAGGCCCAGTAAAATAGTGGGTGTGAGCCTTTCCCTCGACATCCATCGCAGTGCAGCTTTTGAAGGAAGGAAGTTCAGCGTGAGGAATCAGGACAGGGTAAGTGGCTCCCTTATCAATTGAAACATTGATTTTCTGTCTGTTTTGTCAAGGACTACCTAGGCTCCTTGATGGAGATAGATGTCTCGTTGTGAGGGGAGCCACCAGAATCCCCGGGCCACCTCAGACGGCCAGCATGGCCATCTCAGGAGCGGGAGCCCTACTTCCCCTTCAGGAAGGAGTGAAGTCTCTCTTCCAGTGACTTGTTTGTTTGCAGTCTGGGCACGGCCCAAGGGGATCTTTCTGGCAATCTCGGGCCCAGTGGCCAGTTGACTTGCGTTTGCAGCATTTCCCCTGTTGGTGTTACCTTTGTACAGATAGCTGGACTTTCTTGGTGCCGTTGGGTTGTCCTGAGGTTACAAGGCGTGGGTGAGAGCAATGGCCATCAGTTTTGCATGAGCCCTGCCTGTCGTTCCTCATGTTGGCTTCCCTCTTCCTCCTCAGCTTGATCTCCATTATTAAATGCCGCAAAGGCCACCCCTAAGAGTTGGGGCATGAGTGTTTGTGGGCCAAACTGTAGCTTCTGGAGTTTCCACCTAATATGAGGGGCAGACTGGCTGATAAAGTGCTGTGCCAGTAGGGACTGACCTTCACAAGTGGAGGGATCTATGTTGGTGTATTTTCTGAAAGCCTCCACACACCACATGTGAAAGAAGGATGGATTTTCTTTTTCCTCTTAGGTCATTTCTTTAAGGTTTTCATAGTTAACTGACTTTTTGATACACTTTCTCATCCCTTCTAATAGACATTGGATAAATGCTTCTTGGCTTCTGTTCCTTCCTGGAAATTATAATTCCAAGAGGGTTCCTGATCTGACTGCATCTCCACTCAGAGCATTATGTTTGGGTTGGTCTCTGGCAAACTGGTCAGTTCCCTCTGGCCTGCTGTCCAGATTCTTTGTTTTTCCTCAAAAGTACAATGAGTAGATAGGACTACTTGGACATCCTTCCAGTTAAATCATAGACCAGGGTGAGGACGTAACACCATTCAACAAACTTACTAGGGTCTTCAGAAAATTGGCCCAGTTTCTGTTTATACTGGGCTATATCAGTTAAAGAGAAGGACACGTACTCTGTCCCTTTTCCATTCGCCACTTCTCTGACAGGCCATAATTTTCCTAAGCCTGCGTGATGGGAAGCTCCACTGTGAGTTACCCCAGAGGGACTAGTCTCTCTTCTTTGAAGTAACAGAGGGTATGAAGGGACATAGGGAGGTGGAGTTTGGGATTGGTCAGAGGGAGTGGGAGAAGTAGGTGACTCTGAAAAAGTATAGATGCTGTTGTTAGGAGTGAGGGGAGCTAGATTTCCCCCCAAGAGGTGGGAACTTACAAGGGGATCATTTAAAATGTCAGGAGAGTCTTCTGGTTCCCCAGGTTTTTCGTGTATGTGCTGCCTAAGCGAGCACATTCCCCAGGGTTTGAGTTATGAGACCCATATAGGGCAAGATGTTGGTAAAGGACCATGAAAGCCTGAACACAGGGAATCTCACTCCACTTTCCCATCTTGCGGCAGTAAAGATCCAGTTGCAGAATGGTATTATAATTTAGAAACCCGTTTTTGAGGCATTTTTCTCCATTCCCCAGTTTATACAGAGACCAGGCCCTGCGACAGTAGAATCTGTTTCTCCTTTTTTTGTTGTTCAGTCGCTCAATTGTGTCTGACTTTTTGCAACCCCACGAACTGCAGCACACAGGTCTCTCTGTCCTTCACCATCTCCTGGAGTTTGCTGAAACTCGTGTCCGTTGAGTCGGTGATGGCATCCAACCATTTCGTCCTCAGGGAAGCTCTCTCCTTTATTATATTAGCCCTTCAATTAAAAAGTCCACTTCTTAACGATACATTCGGGAGTATTTCTCCTGGCTTGGAGGGGGATCCTCCCATGTTGAATAACCTGCAACCAAAAACAAGAGAGCACTCCTGGAATGGAGTGTGGCATCCTGGAAATGTTGACCAGGAGACATTAACCTGAAGGGGTTTGGGGCGTCCCTGAAATTCTCTTCAAACCTGATGGGATTTCATATGTCTTCTTCACTCTCTGGCTGGTTTCTGGCCCCCAAGATACCCTGTGCAGGGCACCCAACCTAGCACAGCTGGCGAAGGGCTTTTGAACCAGTGTAGACAGGTTGCCAGGACTTCTCTCAGGGATCTGTTTATAGAGCTTATGTCCTATCATAAGCCTTCCTAGGCTGGAGTTCATTCCCTGAGACTGAGCATCTACAAAGTTTATATTATAATTCGGGCTTCTGGTAGTGGCTGGCCTGATAGGCTCTCTGTAGCAGTGTGGAGGCTGCCATGCCTGGAGTGAAGGGGTTCCAGTAGATGTAAAGAGGAATCCTTGGAGAAATTGGAGCTGGGTGCTATGGAAGATGGTATGGGGTTCAAGGCTTGAGGGCCAGGAAGTGGAGAAATTCTCAATAGTAAATTTCTGGACTTGAGGTGAGTCTAGACCCCTGAAGAATCCCAAATCCTTTGTCCTATCTTCCTGGCAGCTAAGATAGAATTGGGGGGACTTCCTGGTGGTCCAGTGGCTAAGACTCTGCGCCTCCAGTGCAAGGGGGCCCAGGTTCGATCCCTGGTCAGGGAACTAGATCTAACATGCCACAGCTAAGAGTTCTCACATGCCATAACTAAGCAGCCAAATAGATAAACAAATAAATACAGTAAAGGAAAAAAAAAAGAATTGGGAATCGTCTGGTGTTGACTGACGCAGATGGCACTGAATTAGGCAGTGGCAGGGATGCAGCTTAGGAATGATATCCAGGAGATCTTTCCATAAAAGGCTGCAGAGAAAAAACATAAGAAACAGACCTTGTTGTTCAAGTAAAGTGGGAAAGAAAACCTTAGTGGAGGTTTCTGTACGGAAAAGTTAGAGAGTGAGAGTGAGACCCCTTGGGCTCCTGCCTGGTCGGAAATTGCGTTTCTGCCATGTCCTGAAGGATAGCATCAGCTGTCACCCAAACATTTGAATCTGCGCAACCTGGGAAATTCCCCTGCCATTCCCAGTGTTGCAGGGAGCCATAATGCTGTGAGTGGGCAGACGTTATGGCCTGTGGCTCTTGAAAGTGAAGGGGATGGTGAGAGAAAGCAAGCAAGAGTAAAAGCCACAGCTGGGCAAACTCCACGGTTTACCTTGACTTCTCGAATTCCCGAGTTTCGGCACCAAGTATGATCTTGGGTGGCCTCGGCCTGCAGCTGCTTAGAGCTGGGCTTTGGTTCCCTGGCCAGAGATTGAGCTTAGGTCACAGGAGGGAGAGCACCAGATGCCTGCCACTAGACCAGTGGTCAGTACTGGCATTTCAGCTTTGCAGATGAGGAATTCCCACAAAGATGGAAAGTAGTGAAACAAGTGAAGTATTTATTAGGAGGAAAAAGTACAGTCTGTGTGGATGGACACTTGGGCAGACCCAGAGTTGCTGAGGCGTGCCCTTGTGGCAGTTGAATTACTTTTATGGGGCATTTCTTCTTGTTTCCTTGGCCAGTCATTTTGATTTACCTGGTTTAGAGTCCAAATTTAGTTTATATCTCAGGATCCTCCCATATGTGGGTATGCATCTCTTAGCATCTCCTTCTTGGAGAAGGAAATGGCAACCACTCCAGTACTCTTGCCTAGAAAATGCCATGGACGGAGGAGGCTGGTGCAGGCTACTGTCCATGGGGTCGCAAAGAGTTGGACATGACTGAGCGATTTCACTTCACTTCATCTCTTAGCCAAGATGGATTCCACCAAAGAGGACTATGGGTAGTGAGCATCAGTTGGCATCTCTCCCCTTTTTGACCTGCAAGGAGCCTTTCTGTGCGTGTATAATTGGGGAGGTCTTCCCTGGTGGCTCAGACGGTAAAGCATCTGTCTATAATGCGGGAGACCTGGGTTCCATCCCTGGGTTGGGAAGATCCGCTGGAGAAGGAAATGGCAATCCACTCCAGTACTATTGCCTGGAAAATCCCATGGACAGAGGAGCCTGGTAGGCTACAGTCCATGGGGTTGCAAAGAGTTGGACACGACTGAGCAACTTCGCTTTTCACTTGGGTTCAAGAATGAGAAATATGTGGTCTCTTCTATCTGGGTAGGGCCCTGCCTCCTCTCTGAGCTTTCCTGCAATGCTTGTTTTGAAGTTTCAGTCCCCAGGGAATGAGTCTCCTATCGCTTTACCCTGCGAGAGCCCATCTACTTCCTGCCTCACTTTCCTTTTTTTTTTCATTTTTAGTTGCATTTATTTGTGTAATTATTTCATTATGGTGCCAGGCAGAGTGCCTGGCTTGGGGACTCAGGAGATCTTTATTGAAGGAGTGATTGGGAAGAGCCACCTCAGAGGGGAAACCCTGGAATCCATAATCTGGAGGGATGTCAGGGTTGAACGCTCCATCAGACAACCCTCTTGAGTCTGGATTTATCCATTCCTCATGAAAACACTTTCAAACAACAAGTGAGGTTAATTTCTGGCCCAACATCCAGTCACCTGTTCCGTGGAATTAGGCTCATCCTGGATTAGTAACAACCAAGTTACTTATTGCCAGTCACATAATTTTGATCCATTAATTAAAGAGGATGAGGAATGTCGTAAGTTATTTGCTAACACTTAAATCAGAAAACGTGCTTACCATTTTATCCGCAGCTTTATCTTCTTGGTCTTTGGTGCACAGTCCTGGGTCTTAATGTATACACTCTTGTCTGTTTGTCACCAGATGACAGGTTCTTTTGGTTCAAGAAGTCAGCTCAGCAGACATTTATCGGATGTCTTCTCTGTACAAAGTATGCTGTGCTGATCCCTGAGGCAAAAAACCCACTGAATAAGCTCAAACCCCTGACTTAAAGGAGTCCGTGCTGTTGTGGGGGGTGTTTGGTAAATTGCCGGCTGAGACATAAAGGTCGAATGAGGGACATTCTGGGACAGAGACAGAAGGCCACGTCAGCCAGGGTGACATTTTGCCTGGGAGGGCTGCTGGATCTGCTGAGGCAGGGCCAGAGGCCCTGGCCCCCTGAGGCTGCGAGCAGGTGAAAGCTTGCTCCCGGAGGGACCCTAAAGAGCTAGAGGACTGCTCGCCCTTCCTCTGGGGCACCTTCACTCGGTAGTGCTCAGAGATATGTGCTCAAGATGTAGGGTGCCCTTGTGAACGTGGATGTGTGGTTTGGCTTTGAAGCACAGAGGATTTCGTCCCATCTTGGTGCTGGTAGAGTGATAGGGAGATGCCCGCAGACCCCCAGTGCTTTGGGCATAACTAGGGAGGAGCCCTGCGTGTCTTCCTTGCCGACCTCCGGCCTGAGTAGAGCCCTGCCCCCGGCCAGGCTGCGCTTCGGTAGCTGTGGATGCGTCAGAGCTCCCATGAAAAATGTGTATGGAAAAATCTCTGATCCTTTTTTAGTGGATTACACTGCTTCTCTTTTCTCCAGTGCCTCATTATTCAAGATTATTTGATGTTCTCCAGCTTTTAAAATAATTATTTTCCACCTACGCAGAACATCCTGTAGAGACATTGAGTTTCCAGTGGGAACAGAGGGGAACACTTATTTTAAAATTAGGAAAATAAGCCTCTTTTGGGGAGGGGGAGCAGAGAGAGTTGCAGAACTTACGTAACAGTGCAGGAACTCATATGTGGTGCCTGAGTTTAAAAAATAAAAATGACGTAGAGGCTTATTGCCGTCCCTAGACCCTTGCCCTATTGTCTCCAACCCCTCTATTCCCCTTTTTAGTGGTGGGGCTTTTACTTCTTTCATTAGATGTATATTTATGTACTCAGGTGCACAGGCACTCAGATAAATTAGTAGATGCAAAATTGTGCTTATAAAACCTAAGTAGGAGCTACAGGGGAAAACATGAACAACACCGGTGTTGAAAGAAACAGCGGTGCCTAACACCACTGCTTAAAGAAGCGACACCAGTGTGCTGCTTCCCCGTCCCAGCCTCTCCCTCCTCTCTTAGGGTAGCTATGACCTTACATTTTGTGATTATTATTTCCTTTCTTTTATTAGAATTTTCCCACCCATGTTTGTAGCCCTACAAAACTTATTATTGTACAGATTTTTAAACTTTATATAAAGGGAGATATACTGTATTTTTCTGCAGTGTATATAAATATGCTCACACATGGCTAAAATTCATCCATCTTGCTACACTCTGGTTTGCTTTTTCTGTTTGTGATAGATTCCACTTTCTGATTCTGCCCTGTGTTTAATCATTCTGCAGTGAGAGAACATGCAGGGGACTTTAGGGCCCCCACCTCTGCCTCTCAGACCCCATCCCCTTTCCTAGACTTGGGCGGATCATGAGCTTGGCACACTGGCTGGCAAGCTCTATGTAGGGTAGACACACAAACCGGCTGGCTCCTGAAAGTGACAGTCTGTCTTCCAGATGGGTCGCTAAGTGTGTGGTCCCTCCAGCAGTGTAGACGGTTGCTTTGGTTCAGTTTTTCTCCAATGTTTGATATTGTGTCAGGCTTTTTACATCACATGCCATAACTAAGCAGCCAAATAGATAAACAAATAAATACAGTAAAGGAAAAAAAAAAGAATTGGGAATCGTCTGGTGTTGACTGACGCAGATGGCACTGAATTAGGCAGTGGCAGGGATGCAGCTTAGGAATGATATCCAGGAGATCTTTCCATAAAAGGCTGCAGAGAAAAAACATAAGAAACAGACCTTGTTGTTCAAGTAAAGTGGGAAAGAAAACCTTAGTGGAGGTTTCTGTACGGAAAAGTTAGAGAGTGAGAGTGAGACCCCTTGGGCTCCTGCCTGGTCGGAAATTGCGTTTCTGCCATGTCCTGAAGGATAGCATCAGCTGTCACCCAAACATTTGAATCTGCGCAACCTGGGAAATTCCCCTGCCATTCCCAGTGTTGCAGGGAGCCATAATGCTGTGAGTGGGCAGACGTTATGGCCTGTGGCTCTTGAAAGTGAAGGGGATGGTGAGAGAAAGCAAGCAAGAGTAAAAGCCACAGCTGGGCAAACTCCACAGTTTACCTTGACTTCTCGAATTCCCGAGTTTCGGCACCAAGTATGATCTTGGGTGGCCTCGGCCTGCAGCTGCTTAGAGCTGGGCTTTGGTTCCCTGGCCAGAGATTGAGCTTAGGTCACAGGAGGGAGAGCACCAGATGCCTGCCACTAGACCAGTGGTCAGTACTGGCATTTCAGCTTTGCAGATGAGGAATTCCCACAAAGATGGAAAGTAGTGAAACAAGTGAAGTATTTATTAGGAGGAAAAAGTACAGTCTGTGTGGATGGACACTTGGGCAGACCCAGAGTTGCTGAGGCGTGCCCTTGTGGCAGTTGAATTACTTTTATGGGGCATTTCTTCTTGTTTCCTTGGCCAGTCATTTTGATTTACCTGGTTTAGAGTCCAAATTTAGTTTATATCTCAGGATCCTCCCATATGTGGGTATGCATCTCTTAGCATCTCCTTCTTGGAGAAGGAAATGGCAACCACTCCAGTACTCTTGCCTAGAAAATGCCATGGACGGAGGAGGCTGGTGCAGGCTACTGTCCATGGGGTCGCAAAGAGTTGGACATGACTGAGCGATTTCACTTCACTTCATCTCTTAGCCAAGATGGATTCCACCAAAGAGGACTATGGGTAGTGAGCATCAGTTGGCATCTCTCCCCTTTTTGACCTGCAAGGAGCCTTTCTGTGCGTGTATAATTGGGGAGGTCTTCCCTGGTGGCTCAGACGGTAAAGCATCTGTCTATAATGCGGGAGACCTGGGTTCCATCCCTGGGTTGGGAAGATCCGCTGGAGAAGGAAATGGCAATCCACTCCAGTACTATTGCCTGGAAAATCCCATGGACAGAGGAGCCTGGTAGGCTACAGTCCATGGGGTTGCAAAGAGTTGGACACGACTGAGCAACTTCGCTTTTCACTTGGGTTCAAGAATGAGAAATATGTGGTCTCTTCTATCTGGGTAGGGCCCTGCCTCCTCTCTGAGCTTTCCTGCAATGCTTGTTTTGAAGTTTCAGTCCCCAGGGAATGAGTCTCCTATCGCTTTACCCTGCGAGAGCCCATCTACTTCCTGCCTCACTTTCCTTTTTTTTTTCATTTTTAGTTGCATTTATTTGTGTAATTATTTCATTATGGTGCCAGGCAGAGTGCCTGGCTTGGGGACTCAGGAGATCTTTATTGAAGGAGTGATTGGGAAGAGCCACCTCAGAGGGGAAACCCTGGAATCCATAATCTGGAGGGATGTCAGGGTTGAACGCTCCATCAGACAACCCTCTTGAGTCTGGATTTATCCATTCCTCATGAAAACACTTTCAAACAACAAGTGAGGTTAATTTCTGGCCCAACATCCAGTCACCTGTTCCGTGGAATTAGGCTCATCCTGGATTAGTAACAACCAAGTTACTTATTGCCAGTCACATAATTTTGATCCATTAATTAAAGAGGATGAGGAATGTCGTAAGTTATTTGCTAACACTTAAATCAGAAAACGTGCTTACCATTTTATCCGCAGCTTTATCTTCTTGGTCTTTGGTGCACAGTCCTGGGTCTTAATGTATACACTCTTGTCTGTTTGTCACCAGATGACAGGTTCTTTTGGTTCAAGAAGTCAGCTCAGCAGACATTTATCGGATGTCTTCTCTGTACAAAGTATGCTGTGCTGATCCCTGAGGCAAAAAACCCACTGAATAAGCTCAAACCCCTGACTTAAAGGAGTCCGTGCTGTTGTGGGGGGTGTTTGGTAAATTGCCGGCTGAGACATAAAGGTCGAATGAGGGACATTCTGGGACAGAGACAGAAGGCCACGTCAGCCAGGGTGACATTTTGCCTGGGAGGGCTGCTGGATCTGCTGAGGCAGGGCCAGAGGCCCTGGCCCCCTGAGGCTGCGAGCAGGTGAAACCTTGCTCCCGGAGGGACCCTAAAGAGCTAGAGGACTGCTCGCCCTTCCTCTGGGGCACCTTCACTCGGTAGTGCTCAGAGATAAGTGCTCAAGATGTAGGGTGCCCTTGTGAACGTGGATGTGTGGTTTGGCTTTGAAGCACAGAGGATTTCGTCCCATCTTGGTGCTGGTAGAGTGATAGGGAGATGCCCGCAGACCCCCAGTGCTTTGGGCATAACTAGGGAGGAGCCCTGCGTGTCTTCCTTGCTGACCTCCGGCCTGAGTAGAGCCCTGCCCCCGGCCAGGCTGCGCTTCGGTAGCTGTGGATGCGTCAGAGCTCCCATGAAAAATGTGTATGGAAAAATCTCTGATCCTTTTTTAGTGGATTACACTGCTTCTCTTTTCTCCAGTGCCTCATTATTCAAGATTATTTGATGTTCTCCAGCTTTTAAAATAATTATTTTCCACCTACGCAGAACATCCTGTAGAGACATTGAGTTTCCAGTGGGAACAGAGGGGAACACTTATTTTAAAATTAGGAAAATAAGCCTCTTTTGGGGAGGGGGAGCAGAGAGAGTTGCAGAACTTACGTAACAGTGCAGGAACTCATATGTGGTGCCTGAGTTTAAAAAATAAAAATGACGTAGAGGCTTATTGCCGTCCCTAGACCCTTGCCCTATTGTCTCCAACCCCTCTATTCCCCTTTTTAGTGGTGGGGCTTTTACTTCTTTCATTAGATGTATATTTATGTACTCAGGTGCACAGGCACTCAGATAAATTAGTAGATGCAAAATTGTGCTTATAAAACCTAAGTAGGAGCTACAGGGGAAAACATGAACAACACCGGTGTTGAAAGAAACAGCGGTGCCTAACACCACTGCTTAAAGAAGCGACACCAGTGTGCTGCTTCCCCGTCCCAGCCTCTCCCTCCTCTCTTAGGGTAGCTATGACCTTACATTTTGTGATTATTATTTCCTTTCTTTTATTAGAATTTTCCCACCCATGTTTGTAGCCCTACAAAACTTATTATTGTACAGATTTTTAAACTTTATATAAAGGGAGATATACTGTATTTTTCTGCAGTGTATATAAATATGCTCACACATGGCTAAAATTCATCCATCTTGCTACACTCTGGTTTGCTTTTTCTGTTTGTGATAGATTCCACTTTCTGATTCTGCCCTGTGTTTAATCATTCTGCAGTGAGAGAACATGCAGGGGACTTTAGGGCCCCCACCTCTGCCTCTCAGACCCCATCCCCTTTCCTAGACTTGGGCGGATCATGAGCTTGGCACACTGGCTGGCAAGCTCTATGTAGGGTAGACACACAAACCGGCTGGCTCCTAAAAGTGACAGTCTGTCTTCCAGATGGGTCGCTAAGTGTGTGGTCCCTCCAGCAGTGTAGACGGTTGCTTTGGTTCAGTTTTTCTCCAATGTTTGATATTGTGTCAGGCTTTTTACCAGTTTCTTGGTAGTGAAATGGGGTCTACTGGTAGTTTTCATTTGCACTTCCTGGGCCATTGATAAAGTTGACTAAGTATTTCCTCTTGGTCAGTGCCCGTTTCTAGCTTTCTGCCCACGTTTCGGTTGGGTTTTTGGTCTTTTCTGATTTTATGAGTGTTTTATATAATGTAAATGTTAATCAGTTATATGAGAACATCTTCCTTCAGTTTAGGGTTCATGTGGTATATATTTTTTTATGAATGCTTGTGTGTGTGTGTGCATTAGTTGCTCTGTCGGTCCAACTCTTTGTGACCCCATGGACTGTAGCCCACCAGTCTCCTTTGTCAATGGAATTCTCCTGGCAAGAATACTGGAGTGGGTTGCCATTTCCTTCTCCAGTAATGATGCTCCCTTATATATAATTATTTTTTAAAATTTTATATTGGAGTCTAGTTAACAATGTTGTGTTAGTTTTAGCTGTACAGCAAAGCAGTTTACATTCCCACTAAAGTGTAGGAGGGTTCCTTTCTCTCCACACCCTCGCCAGTCTTTATTGTTGGTAGACTTTAATGGCTGTTTTGACTGGCGTGAGGCAATAGCTCATTATAGTTTTGATTTGTATTTCTAAGCAGTACATATCCATGTATATGGAGATACATATATCCATATATATCTCCTTGGGTGTGTGTATATATATGGATATATACCTCCACTTTCAAATTCTTTCCCAGTTTAGGTTATTACAGAGTATTGAGCAGAGTTCTTTGTGCTATACAGTAGGTCCTTGTTGGTTGGTTGTTTTATATACAGCAGTATGTACATGTCAATCCCAAACTCTCAGTCTATCCTCCCCCCAATCCTACCCCTTGGCACCCATAGGTTTGTTCCCTCAGTTTGTGAGTCTGTTTCTGTTTTGTAAATAAGTTTATCATTTTTTTTTTAGATTCTGAATATAAATGATATCATATGATATTTGTTTTTCTCCATCTGACTTAGTATGCTCGTTTCCAGGTCCTTTCTTGCCCCTGCAAATGGCATTATTTCATTCTTTTTAATGGCTGAGCAGTGTTCTGCGGGGGTGGGGGGGTGGTGTGTGTGTGTGTGTGTGTGTGTGTGTGTGAGAGACATCTGTATCCATTCATCTGTTGGTGTTTAGGTTGCTTCCATGTCTTGGCTGTTGTAAACAGTGCTGTAGTAAGAATTATGGTGCATGTATCCTTTTGACCATGTTTTTCTCTGGATATATGTACTGGATCATATGGTAGCTCTATTTTTAATTTCTTCAGGAACCTCTTTTAGATTCTTAAGGGCTTCCCTGATCACTCTGGTAAAGAATCCATCTGCAATGCAGGAGACCCCGGTGCGATTCCTGGGTCGAGAAGATCTCCTGGAGAAGGGACAGGTTACCCACTCCAGTATTCTTGGGCTTCCCCAGTGGCTCAGCTGGTACAGAATCTGCCTGCAATGCAGTAGACCTGGGTTCGATCCCTGGGTTGGGACAATCCCCTGGAGAAGGGGATGGCTACCCACTCCAATATTCTGGCCTGGAGAATTCCATGGACTGTATAGTCCATGGGGTCGCAAAGAGTAGGACACGACTCAGCAACTTTCACTTTCAAGGAGCCTGCATACTGTTCTCCATAGCGGCCGTGGCACTTTGTGTTCCCACCAAAGTGTAGGAGGGTCCTTTTTGTCCACACCCTCTCCATCGTTTATGGTTTGTAGACTTGAGGACCACTTTGACTGATGTGAGGCAATAGCTCATTATAGTTTTGATTTGCATTTCTAATAATTAGCGATGTTGAGTGTCTTTTCGTGTGCCTCTTGGCCATCTGTATGTCTTCTTTGGAGAAATATCTATTTAGGTCTTCTGCCCAGTTTTTTGATTGGGGATTTGGGTTTTTGATACTGACTCGCATGAGCTGTTAATTTTGGAGATCAATCTTTTGTTGGTTACATCATTTGCAAATATTTTCTCCTGTTCTGTCTGTTTTGCTTATGGTTTCCTTTGCTTTGCAAAAACTTTTGAGTTTGATTAAGTCCCATTTGTTTGTTTTTATTTCTATTACTCTAGGAGATGGGTTGAAATAGACATTCCTCTGATTTATGTCAGTGTTTTGCGTATGTTTTCCTTTGAGTATTATATAGTATCCAGTCTTACTTTAAGGTTTTTAATCCATTTTAAATTTATTTTAGCGTATGATGTTAAGGAATGTTCTAACTTCATTTTTTTTACATGTAACTCTAGTTTTCCCCGGACTGTTTATTGAAGAGGCTGAATTTTTCTCTGTTGTGTAGTCTTGCCTCTTTTGTCTCAGATTAATTGATCATAGGTACATGGGTTTATTTCTGGGCTTTCTCTCTTGTTCCATTGATCTATATTTTTATTTTTGTACCAATACTATATTGTTTTGATGACTGTAGTTTTACAGTATAGTCTGAAGCAGCTCCATTTTTCTTTTTCAAGATTGCTTTGGCTATTCGAGATCTTTTGTGTCTTCATACAAATTTTAAGATTTTTTTTGTTCTAGTTCTGTGAAAATGCCATTGGTAATTTGGTAGGGATTACATTAGTTCTCTAGATTACCTCAGGTAAGATAGTCATTTTTACAGTATTGATTCTTCCAATCCGAGAATATGGTATATCTTTCTGTTTGTCATCTTTGGTTTCTTTCATCAGCATCTTACAGTTTTTGGAGTACAGGTCTTTTGCCTCCTTAGGTTTATTCCTAGGTTTTTGTTTTTGTTTTTTTGATGCAGTGGTAAATGAGATTGCTGCTTTAATTTCTCTTGCTGATTTTTTTGTTGTTAATGTAAAGAAATGCAACAGGTTTTGGGGTGTTTATTTTGTATTCTGCAACTCTACCGAATTCATTGATGAGCTCTAGGAGTTCTCTGATAGCATCTTTAGGATTTTCTATGTATAGTATCACGTCACCTGTAAACAATGGCCGTTTTACTCTTTTCTAATTTGGATTCCTTTTATATATATTTTTTCTTATTGCTGTCGCTATGACTTCCAAAACCATGTTGAATAAAAGTGGTGAGAGTAAACATCCTTGTCTTATTCCTGACCTTAGAGGAAATGCTTTGAGCTTTTCACTGTTGAGTACAATGTTCGTAGTTTTGTCATATATGCCCCCCTATTATGTTGAGGTATATTCCCTCTATGCCTACTTTCTGGAGAGTTTTTATTATAAACGGGTGTTGAATTTTGTCAGAACTGTTTCTATGTTTAGATGATCGTGTTTTTTTTTCTTAAATGATTTATTTTTGGCTGTAATGTGTCTTCGTTGCTCTGTGTGGGCTTTCTCTAGTTGCAGCAAGTGACAGCTACTCTTCATTGTGGAACATGGGCTTCTCATTGCGGTGGCTTCTCTTGTTGCAGAGCACAGGCTGTAGGCACACTGGCATCAGTAGTTGCGGTTCATGGGCTCAGTCACTGTGGCTCTTGGGCTCTTGTGGCACACAGGCTTAGTTGCTTCTCAGCACATGGGATCGTCCTGGACAAGGGATTGAACCTATGTAGCCTGTATTGGCAGGCAGGGAAGTCCTGATTATATGGTTTTTATTCTCCTATTTGTCGATGTGTATCACACTGATTGATTTTCAAATATTGAAAAATCCTTGCTTCCTTGGGATAAATCCCACTTAATCATGGTGGGATTAAGCTGCCACCTGGCAGCTCAAACAGAAAAGAATCTGCCCACAATGCAGGAGACTGGGGTTTGATCCCTGGGTCAGGAAGATCTCCTGGAAAAGAGAATGACTACTCACTAAGGTATTCTTACCTGGAGAATTCAATGGACAGAGAGGGGCCTGGTGGGCTACAGTCCGTGGGGTCGTGAAGCGTTGGCCAGGACTGAGTGACTAGAGAGATGGCTCTTTTCATGTATTGTTGGATTCTGTTTGCTGGTATTTTCTGGATGACTTCTGCATTTATGTTCACCAGTGATACTGGTCAGTACTTTTCTTTTTTTGTGTCTGGTTTTGGCATCATAATGATGGTGTTTGGGGGCGTTTCTTCCTCTGCAAATTTTTGGGAAGAGTTTCAGAAGGATAGGTGTTAACTCTTCTCCAAATGTTTGATACAATTCACCAGTGAAGAATTCACCATTCATGTGATCCTGGACCTTTGTTTGTTGGGAGCTTTTTAATCACAGTTTCATTTTCAGTACTTGTGATTGGTCTGTTCATATTTTCTGTTTCTTCTTGGTTCAGTCTTGGGAGATTGTACTTTTCTCAGAATTTGTCCATTTCTTCTAGATTGTCCATTTTATTTGTATATAGTTGCTACAAGTAGTCTCCCATGATCCTTATATTTCTGTGATGTCTGTAACTTTTTAATTTTTTAAAAGTTATTTTATTTTTCACGACATGGGGTTTTCGTTGCCATGTGCAGGCTTTATCTAGTTGTGGTGTCTTCTCTTGTTGCAGAGCACAGGCTCCAGGCGTGCCGGCTTCAGTAGCTGCAGCAGGCAGGCTCAGTAGATGCTGCACACAGGCACAGTAGTTGTGGTGCACAGGCTTATTTGCCCCAAGGCTTGTGGGATCTTCCAGATCAGAGGTTGATCCCCTGTGCCCTGCATTGGTAGGTGGATGCTTAACCACTGGACCGCCAGAGAAGTCCCTCTGTTGTATCTTTTCCTTTTTCGTTTCTAATTTTATTGATTTAAACCCTCTCCCTCTTTTTCTAGATGTCTGGCTAAAGGTTTATCAGTTTTTTAAATTTTTTCAAAGAATCAGCTTTTAGCTTCATTGATCCTTTCCAATTCTTCTCTGTTTCGTTTATTTCTGCTCTTGTTTTTATGATTTCTTTTCTTCTGCTAACTATGGATTTTGTTTGCTTTTTCTCTAGTTGCTTTAGGTTTAATGTTGTTTGTTTGATATTTTTCTTCTTTCCTGGAGTAAGATTGTATTGCTATAGCTTTCTGTCTTCAAACTGCTTTTGCTGTGTCCCATCAGTTTGGAATCACCATGTTTTCATTGTCATTTGTCTCTGGAGATTTTTTGATTTCCTCTTTGATTTCATCAGTGATCCATTGATTGTTTAGTAGCATATTATTTAGCCTCCATGTATCTGTGTTTTTTACAGGTTTTTTCCTCTTGTGGTTGATTTCTAATTTAATAGCATTGTCAGCTTAAAAAAATGCACAACATGGGAGTTGCAAGTTAAGTTTTCTTGGGTCCAAATGAAAACTATAGCCTCGGAGACAGCATTTCAGGTAGTTATGAGAAACTGCTCCAAATAGGTAGCGGGGGAGGTCAATATATATGTGCTTTTGGTGAATGGGGATTACATGCAGTCAGTCACATATTTTTGCAGAAGGTCTTGTGAGGGTTACTGATAGTCACGAGGAGCAGACGTCACCATGAAGGAATTTAGTGCTTTTCTAGATATGAGGAGATGAAAGAACTGGACTCATAAAATCAGCTCCTGAAAATACCTAATTATCTGAAGGCCTGTTCTGCCTGTTTTTCTAGAGAACAGAGTGTCTCATTCCTGATGCTCCATCCTGAACTCCCTTCCAGGGGTGTTGAAGGCCAGCAGCACCTGATTTAATCCTTGTAGAGGCAGATGGCAAGTGCCCACGGCAAGTGCTGTTTGGTAGTTGACAGGCTCCTTCATGGCAATAAATTCGTTCCATGGTGCTAGGAAGGTGCATTCCTAGATGGTCAAGATTTTGATGATAGACTACTCAGTGTGGTCTTATGAACAGTAATTAAAGATCTCTGGACCACTCATCTCATCTTCTAGTCTTTTTTGGTCCAAGAAAAAAATCCCTCTTATTGCATCTTCCCATATCTAGAATTATACTATTACAGTCATTGATCGCATACAGAATTATATATTTGATCAACTGCTTCAAGTTGCCTCAGTGTGTTAGTCATTAAGTTGTGTCTGACTTTTTGTGACCCCATGGATTGTAGCTGGCCAGCCTCCTCTGTCCATGGGATTTCCCAGGCAAGAATACTGGAGTGGGTTGCTATTTCCTTCTTACAACCCAGGGATCAAACTCAGGTCTCCTGCGTTAAAGGTGGATTCTTTATCATCTGAGCCACCAAGCCACCAGGGAAGCCATCATTATTTTTTTGGAGGCTCAGTCACACATTTGGTAATAGAAAAAAATGCTAATCCTGTAAAACGGGCAAAATGCCAATAATATAGCTAATAACTTTAATAGAATTGTATAAGTAAGTATTTAAGCCAAGAGCTCCCCACACCAAACTGATTTTTGAAGAGCTTGTCAAGACTAGGGTGTGGGTTAAAGCACAATTCTGATTTTTCATATGGCTCCTTAAACGTGTTGTATGAGAGGATTCATGAATGAAACACAGCATTCAGTTTGAATTATGGCACAGGTGTGTCCCTGAGATGCTGTAAGGACGTTACAGGTCATGTAAATTTTGGTTTTCTCATCATACAGACCTCAGAGTTCAACAGGCTCATACCCCAGTTACTGTCATTTACTGTTGAGTAAATGTTGTTAAGGCTTTGATATGACCGATTACATTCTGCAGTCCTATTGAAAGCACAAAAATAGTTGTTAAATGGTCATACGAGTGTCATACAGATCTCTAGACTGGCTGGGGTCATCTCTGAATTGTTATGTATATGACTTATGTCCATGGGACATGTAGGGTACATTTTCCTATCCATCCCAGTGGAAGCCAAGGCCATAAATTAGTACCACAAATCCACTGAATTCCATTACTTGCAACCCAGTGACTCTCTGATCGTCTGACTCAGTTCCACACCAATCATTGTCTCTAAGGGTAATCATATGTAGACATTGTTCATAAGGCACCCAGCCAGATTTCCTACTGTTACTAGGCTTAGTTTGATTCACCCTTAGTATGATTTAATTGTTCCCAACATAGAGGAGCTTTTAAACTTAAATGACAATATAAATCCATCCTATAATTGTGGAAGGTTTCCTCTTAATAGATGACAAGTTGCGGCTTTTGATTGAGGCTTAGCTCGTCGTTCTGATTGAGTTTGAGTGATGCTAAAGGAAAATTTGTATCTGTGGCCAGGGTCAGAGTGGGTATTATTTATTTCATGAGTAGCCTGAACAGGACTGGTCTTACTTCTAAAATAAATTTCCTTAGGGCTATCCAGTCAGAACCTTGGAAGGGAGAAATCTACCAGGGTAAGCCAGAAGTAGTTGACACAGGTAATTGGCCACAAAGCCAATAAGTAGATTGACTTTTAAAATTAGCATAGGGTGGTGCCCATGATAGGAAACATTTGATTCATATGCAAAGGTCCAGGAAGTCAGGAAAACTATAAATGATCATATGTGTCAGTTCCATCATCTTAGGTAAGCTGTCTGCTTTGCATGTCGTCTTCTCATCCTGGTGTGAGTATATTTTCTCCTTTATTTGAGCATTGTTTTAAGGTGAGTTTGAGGTCTGCAGTCCTCTCTACAGACCAGTCTGTCACAGGGCCCCTTTTTAAGTGGAAAATGTAAATCCAACAGTCAGTTTCCTTTAGTTTTGCTGCACGTAAGTTAGTTAAAAGTGCCTGGTGAGGGCTTCTCCATCTGGGTTGTAGTGAGTTCTTTAAATGACATCTTTTCCAATATACATAATCTGTTTGCACATCATGGGATATCTGATCTTCATCCAAAAATAGATTACTATGATAAACTTCAGAAAAAAGCTTAAAATGCTCTTTTAGGAGTTCAGCTAAGCATTTACAATAATATAACATGTTCCCTTTTAATAATATATGTTCATAAAATCCTTCATCTAGTCTCATTGGTCTCCCAGCGGTAATTTCAAAAGGATACAAAGGCTCTTTCCCAAAAGGAATTGATTTTAGGTTGAGGAAGACCAGTGGAAGGGGCTTTGGCCAAGGTAAGGACTAAGTATCTAGATGTTAGCCTATTAGTATTTACTTATTTATTTTTTCCAATTGATTTTTAATTGTTCCATTTGTACTTTCTACTAGCCTAGAGGCCTGGGGGTGGTAAGTACAGTGGAAATGCTTCATAATTAGCCCAATTTTGCAAATTTTCTTGACAATTTGTGCAATAAAATGGGTTCCCCTATCACTGTATATTTCAACAGGGACTCCCCAAATGGGAATCACCCTAGTATTCATTTGCTTACCAACTGTGCAGTTGCTCTTCTGTATGGAAATGCCTCAGCCCAATGTGAAAGCATGCAAATTATAACAAGTACACGCTGGTAACCTCGAGAGAGGCCATTTGGATAGATTGAATCTGCCAAATTTCAGAAGAGCCAGCAGATAATGGAAAACTTCCCTGAGAACTATGTAATGGCTTTCCTGAGTTGTATTTTGGACATTTGGTGCACCTAGAATAAATTTTCCAAGTTAGGGTGAAGGAGCGCTTCCAAAAATACTGTTTTACCCCACCCTACTGTCTTATCTGAGTTCCAGTGAGTTAGCTTATGAGTTTATTGTAAAATGGGGTATTGTATGCTAAACAGAAGAATACAGCTTTCCATTTGGGCCTATCCAGAGCCCTTTGTTGGAGCCAAACCTTACTCCTTTTTGTTTTCATGTTTCCTCTTCTCCTTTTGGTGCTGTTCGTAAAAATTTAGCAGGGTATCACCAAGGTTACTGGGAGGCTGAAAAGAGAAACCCACTGTTAGTTGACTTACCATTTTGCAGAGCTGCCGTCTTGGCAACGTGATCAGCTTCGGAGTTCCCTTTTGCTTCTGTGGTGTCAGTCTCTGACCTGATACCCTGATGATAGCTAATGCACTTGGTAGAAGAATTGCATCCAGTAATTCTGCATCTTGTCCCCTGAGGAAGTTAAAAACCCTCTGTTTCCAAAGCATGCCAAAATCATGTGCTACCCCAAAAGCGTTGTGGCTGTTGGTGTAAATATTACAGGATTTCCCTTGCCAAGTGGCAGGCTCTTGTTAGTGCTATTAATTCAGCTTCCTAGGCAGAAGAGATGTTAGGTAAGGGACCATTCTCAATGACTGGTACTGGAGAAACAGCAACATAACTAGTACCAGTACATAACTGGTACTTTCCATGAGGTCCTCACAGATATGAACCATCAGTGAATGAAATAAAATCAGGATTATCCGTAGCGCCTTCTCAGAGATTGATCCTGAGAGATAACAGATTGTCAGGTAAAACAGTACAATTATGTTTTACATCATTAACATCTAATTCCTCTGGTAGCAAGGTGGCTAGATGAAGCTTGTTGTGTCTGTGAAGAATTATACTTGGTGAGAGCAAGATAGTCTCATGGGAAGTTAATCGACTTGCTGAATAACGTTGTTTGTGATGAAAGTTTAGTAAGACTTCCACAGGGCGAGGAACAAAGATGTCTGAGAGTGACTCATGATTATCTCCACTGTGGTCGGACACAGCGCAGCTGTCCCTGTGACAGCCTGGAGGCGAGGGGAGAGGCCCCTGGCTACTGAACCTAGCTTGGCTGTAATAGCCCACTGGCTGGCAGTGAGGGCCGTGGTGCTGGGCTAGTGGTCCCAGTGCAGGCCCCTTGTTTCGTGAACAAAGAGGAGGAAGGGTAGATCATAATTTCAGTGCCCCAGGGCGGGGCCTTGGCTAGAAGTTTTTTTTTTTTTTTTTTTTTAAGATCTCCATGGCTTCAAAATGTTCTGCATTTCAGCAAAGAGGTTCAGGTTGGTCTTGTTTGAATAGATTACATACTGGTTAAGAAATGAAGGGTAGTGTCATCTGCATATCTGAGGTTATTGATATTTCTTCCAGTAATCTTGATTCCAGCTTGTGCTTCTTCCAGCCCAGCGTTTCTCATGATGTACTCTGCATAGAAGTTAAATAACCATGGTGACAATACACAGCCTTGACATACTCCTTTCCTGATTTGGAACCAGTCTGTTGTTCCACGTCCAGTTCTAACTGTTGCTTCCTGACCTGCATATAGGTTTCTCAAGAGGCAGATCAGGTGGTCTGGTATTCCCATCTCTTTCAGAATTTGCCACAGTTCATTGTGATCCACACAGTCAAAGGCTTTGGCATAGTCAATAAAGCAGAAATGTTTTTCTGGAACTCTCTTGCTTTTTCGATGATCACGCAGATGTTGGCAGTTTGATCTCAGGTTCCTCTGCCTTTTCTAAAACCAGCTTGAACATCTGGAAGTTCACGGTTCACGTATTGCTGAAGCCTGGCTTGGAGAATGTTGAGCATTACTTTACTAGCATGTGAGATGAGTGCAATTGTGCGGTAGTTTGAGCATTCTTTGACATTGCCTTTCTTTGGGATTGGAATGAAAACTGACCTTTTTCAGTCCTAAAAAGCCTTTTGATGAAAGTGAAAGAGGAGAGTGAAAAAGTTGGCTTAAAGCTCAACATTCAGAAAACTAAGATCATGGCATCTGGTCCCATGACTTCATGGCAAATAGATGGGGAAACAGTGTCAGACTTTGTTTTTTTTGGGCTCCAAAATGACTGCAGATGGCGATTGCAGCCATGAAATTAAAAGACGCTTACTCCTTGGAAGGAAAGTTATGACCAACCTAGATAGCATATTGAAAAGCAGAGACATTACTTTGCCAACAAAGTAGGCAAAGTAGGTCCGTCTAGTCAAGGCTATGGTTTTTCCAGTAGTCATGTATGGATGTGAGAGTTTGACTGTGAAGAAAGCTGAGCATTGAAGAATTAATGCTTTTGAACTGTAGTGTTGGAGAAGACCCTTGAGAGGCCCTTGGACTGCAAGGACATCCAACCAGTCCATCGTAAAGGAGATCAGTCCTGGGTGTTCATTGGAAGGACTGATGCTGAGGCTGAAACTCCAGTACTTTGGCCACCTCATGCGAAGAGTTGACTCATTGGAAAAGACTCTGATGCTGGAAGGGATTGGGGGCAGGAAGAGAAGGGAACGACAGAGGATGAGATAGTTGGATGGCATCACTGACTTGATGGACGTGAGTTTGAGTGAGCTCCGGGAGTTGATGATGGACAGGGAGGCCTGGCATGATGCGATTCATGGGGTCGCAAAGAGTCAGACACAACTGAGCGACTGAACTGAACTGACTGAAGAGATGAAGGAAAAAATTGGAATTCAATTCCTTTAGTAGCCTATAAGTCCTAAAAACCCCTTAATTGTCTTTTTGTCTTTGGGACAGTTAAGATTAGGATGTCTTTCACTCTGCCCAGATCAATTAAAAGTCCTTCTTTAGATACCATGTGTCCTAAATATTTTATACTAGTCTTACAGTATTGCAGTTCTTCTTTGGACATTTTATGTCCCTTTAAGGCTAGCTTCCGGAGAAAATACCAGGGTGTTTTATTGACTGTTTATCGAAGATTTGAACACAGCAGCAAATAGTCTACGTATTGTATCAAACCTGACTTCTGAGGACAGTCCAGATCATCTAGATTGGCTTTTATTATCTGAGAGAAGTTAATGAGGCTTTCAGTATAGCCCTGTGGTGTTACGTATTGCGTATTGCTGTTCTTTTGAAGTGAAGGCAAAATAAAATACTGATCATCAGGATGTATAGGGATTCTAAAAAATGCACCACAAAGATCTATCACAGAAAAGAAATCCCTGTTTACAGGAAGGTATAGGAATTTGGCACTACAGAATGTTGAGGGATAATATTAATAATAGCCTTGATAGATCTCAAGTCCTGTACGAATCTCCAGCCTTTGCCATTTGGTTTTCTTAACTGGCATAATGGGAGTTATTACAAGGGCTGGAAGGCAGGAAGAGAAAGGGGATGACAGAGGATGAGATGGTTGGATGACATCACTGACTCAATGGACAAGAGTTTGAGCAAACTCCGGGAGATGGTGAAGGACGGGGAAGCCTGGTGTGCTGCAGTCCATGGGGTCACACAGAGTCGGACATGACTAGTGACTGAACAACAGCAGCAAGGGCTGGTGCAAGGCCCAAGAAGCCCTTTTTCAGTGTGATCTGATATTAACGGTTTTGTTCCTTCTGTGGCCTCCTGCCTTAATGGATATTGGCAAATATCGGGCAGGGCTTTTCCTTCTCTATAGTAATTTTGATGGCAGATGCAGAATGTATTCTTCCAATGTCAGTAGAATAGAGTGCCCATAATTGTTTAGGTACTAAGCCGAGCAGTTTGTCTTGTTCAGTGTCATCCTCAGCACGAGTCACAGACATCTCTGATTGGTCGTTTAGATCTAAATACATTTCTCCCTTAGGAGTAAAGAAAATATGGGCTTCATAAGCTTCTAATGGCACCCCACTCCAGTACTCTTGCCTGGGAAACATGGGTGGAGAAGCCTGGTAGGCTGCAGTCCATGGGGTCGCTAAGAGTCAGACACGACTGAGCGACTTCACTATCACTTTTCACTTTCATGCATTGGAGAAGGAAATGGCAACCCACTCCAGTGTTCTTGCCTGGAGGATCCCAGGGACAGGGGAGCCTGGTGGGCTGCCGTCTATGGGGTCGCACAGAGTCAGACATGACTGAAGCGACTTAGCAGCAGCAAGCTTCTAATAGGTCTTAAGTTCCCCTAAGTAGAATTCTAAAGGTAATGATTTAAGTCTGAATAGCGCAGTAGAAATGCATACCATTTGTACTGAGGTATTACTCTGAGGGACAGAGCCTTTAATTTTGGTGGGGTTCAAAAGTGAAAAGATGGCCCTGGTATCTCTTAAAGCCTTGTTTCTCTTTGTATAATCATTTTGACCTTTCCCAGGGTATTAGGAGAAGGGGAAAGACTCACCGCATTTCCTTGGAGCAGCCCTGTTCTAGTTTAACTTGAAATTCTGGCCTAAAATCCAGTTTTCCTTCTAGGCTTCTTTTACTTAACTTACAGTTCCTTTTCTGATGTCTTGATTTTCTGCAGTAACAGCAAACTTTTTGTTTCTCTCAGTTGGGAATTACATGGAGGTTGGTTAACCTTCGATTGCTGTTGGGAACTTAATAGTGCAGTTGAGGTTTCATGATTTTTGTTGGTATCCCCGTTTCTTTTTAATGGTTTTGAAAAGTTGATTAGCCAGTGTAACAAGGGCATTTGTATGTAATGTGGACTAACTTAGATTGTGTCTTTTGCCCAGAGTAGCCAGATCCTCATCTAAGCAAAGGATCATTTTAATGGTTAGAGAATGATTCAGGTGTCAAGTCAGAATATTGGTTAAAAGTTTTTTAAATCTCTCATAATAATATGGAATTGATTCATCTGGTCTTTGCTTGCACTGTTGAATCTTTATCCAGTCTACAGTTTTTGGAAAAAGCTCTGGGATAAGTTCTAGTGGTTTCTGAGCTAAATCCTTGCATTCGGTGTGAGCTTGTGAACTGTGTGATTCAGAATCCATTAAGGGATGTTTTTCTATTCATTCCCTGCTTTACTTTCAGAAACTAATAAACTGTATTAATTTAGATCTGAAAACCCGAGCTCGTAGGTCTGGATGGTTGACTCAGGTTCGTTGTTGTCATCGGAGTCACTCAATTGTGTCTGACTCTTTGTGCTCCCATGGACTGTAGCCCCCAGGCAAAAATACTGGAGTGAGTTGCCATTTCCTCCTCCAGGGGATCTTCTCGACCCAGGGATTGAACCTGCGTCTCATGCATTGGCAGGTTGATTCTTTACCACTGAGCCACCAGGGAGGCCCTTAGATAGATTCCTTAGCAAATCCCAGTTTATCCTGACTTGGATCAAGAAATTCCTTAGCTAAGGCTCTAAGGTTCTGTTTGGGTCCAGGGTATGTATGTGAGCACCGAGGATGGTTCACCTCTTCTAATAGGTTCTAATAGCTCTCCTTAAAGGGAGCTGTAATCACTTCTGATTTTTTATCCTCCTTTGCTGGGGAAAGGGGAGCAGCAGCAGGCAAAAGGGTTGGAAGAGAAAAAGAGATAGTGTCTGGGCCAGGCTATTCAGATAGAAGAGGAACAGAGGCAGAGAGAGCCAGCACTAGTGGCTTTTTTTATTTCTGATATAATTTCAAGTAATTTTCTGTTTGTTTCCTGCAAAGAAGTTACTGTATCATTTCTTCTTTTAGAAGCTTCTAAATAACCAATCAGAGTGAGGGTTTCATTCAGTCTGTCTGATCTTACAGCTGGCTTTTCTAACTGTGCATGCAAAAATATCAGTTTTGGACTATCAAAAGAACCCCAATTTGACCATTTTAGGTTGAGATCTCCTTTAGTTATAGTTTCCCCATTTCACTAAGTACTTTCAAATATGAGCTCCAGGTATGAGCTTTGTACGTGTTGTAGTACATGAATCTGGCTTGGGTGTTCATTGGAGACTTGTTTTCTGATGCCCCTCATTTCTGTGTTTGAGAGAGTCTATTTCTCATTTGAAGTTGAATTTGTCAGGGGTAAAATTTACTAATGAAGTTGTGTGGTGGGTCAGTGTGCTGTTTGTGAGCTTAGCTCCTTTGGGAGTCACCATTGAGTCGTTTCAACCCTCTTCTTTGCCTTGGTTTTTCTCCCTTGGATAGTCTAAGACCACCGTAGGTGCTTGGATCACTGAATGGCCAATTTTTATTCATGACTCCTGGTGAGCAAGTATTTCAATTAATGAGTAGTTTTCCTTATGCGACCTCTGCATGGTTACAATAAGGACATTGTCTCCACCATTCCTGTAAACTTTTCAGTCTCCTGAGAAAGCCATAACTGGCTGAGAGGAGTCTTGTTCCGTTTCTTCGGAGTTCACTTTTTTTTTTTTTGGGGGGGGGGACTTTTTTAATATAAATTTATTTATTTTAATTGGAGGCTAATTACTTTACAATATTGTATTGGTTTTGCCATACATCAGCATGGATCCACCACGGGTGTACATGTTTTCCCCATCCTGAACCCCTCTCCCACCTCCCTCCCCATCCCATCCCTCTGGGTTGTCCCAGTGCACCAGCCTTTAGCATCCTGTATCATGCATCAAGCCTGGTCTGGTGATTCATTTCACATATGATAATTTACATGTTTCAATGCCATTCTCCCAAATCATCCCACCCTCGCCCTCTCCTACCAAGTCCAAAAGACTGTTCTATACATCTGTGTCTCTTTTGCTGTCTCACATACAGGGTTAGCATTACCATCTTTCTAAATTCCATATATATGCGTTAGTATACTGTATTGCTGTTTTTCTTTCTGGATTACTTCACTCTGTATAATAGGTTCCAGTTTCATCCATCTCATTAGAACTGATTCAAATGAATTCTTTTTAATGGCTGAGTAATACTCCATTGTGTATATGTACCACAGCTTTCTTATCCATTCATCTGCTGATGGACATCTAGGTTGTTTCCATGTCCTGGCTATTATAAACAGTGCTGCAATGAACATTGGGGTACATGTGTCTCTTTCAATTCTGGTATCCTCGGTGTGTATGCCCAGCAGTGGGATTGCTGGGTCATAAGGCAGTTCTATTTGCAGTTTTTTAAGGAATCTCCACACTGTTCTCCATAGTGGCTGTACTAGTTTGCATTCCCACCAACAGTGTAAGAGGGTTCCCTTTTCTCCACACCCTCTCCAGCATTTATTGCTTGTAGACTTTTGGATCGCAGCCATTCTGACTGGTGTGAAATGGTACCTCATTGTGGTCTTGATTTGCATTTCTCTGATAATGAGTGATGTTGAGCATCTTTTCATGTGTTTGTTAGCCATCCGTATGTCTTCTTTGGAGAAATGTCTGTTTAGTTCTTTGGCCCATTTTTTGATTGGGTCGTTTATTTTTCTGGAATTGAGCTGCATGAGTTGCTTGTATATTTTTGAGATTAGTTGTTTGTCAGTTGCTTCATTTGCTATTGTTTTCTCCCATTCAGAAGGCTGTCTTTTTACCTTGCTTATAGTTTCCTTTGTTGTGCAGAAGCTTTTAATTTTAATTAGATCCCATTTGTTTATTTTTGCTTTTATTTCCAGTATTCTGGGAGGTGGATCATAGAGGATCCTGCTGTGATTTATGTCGGAAAGTGTTTTGCCTATGTTCTCCTCTAGGAGTTTTATAGTTTCTGGTCTTACGTTTAGATCTTTAATCCATTTTGAGTTTATTTTTGTGTGTGGTGTTAGAAAGTGATCTAGTTTCATTCTTCTACAAGTGGTTGACCAGTTTTCCCAGCACCACTTGTTAAAGAGATTGTCTTTACTCCATTGTATATTCTTGCCTCCTTTGTCGAAGATAAGGTGTCCATAGGTGTGTGGATTTATCTCTGGGCTTTCTATTTTGTTCCATTGATCTATATTTCTGTCTTTGTGCCAGTACCATACTGTCTTGATGACTGTGGCTTTGTAGTAGAGCCTGAAGTCAGGCAGGTTGATTCCTCCAGTTCCATTCTTCTTTCTCAAGATTGCTTTGGCTATTCGAGGTTTTTTGTATTTCCATACAAATCTTGAAATTATTTGTTCTAGTTCTGTGAAAAATACCGCTGGTAGCTTGATAGGGATTGCATTGAATCTGTAGATTGCTTTGGGTAGTATACTCATTTTCACTATATTGATTCTTCCGATCCATGAACACGGTATATTTCTCCATCTATTAGTGTCCTCTTTGATTTCTTTCATCAGTGTTTTATAGTTTTCCATATATAGGTCTTTAGTTTCTTTAGGTAGATATATTCCTAAGTATTTTATTCTTTTCGTTGCAATGGTGAATGGAATTGTTTCCTTAATTTCTTTTTCTACTTTCTCATTATTAGTGTATAGGAATGCAAGGGATTTCTGTGTGTTGATTTTATATCCTGCAACTTTACTATATTCATTGATTAGCTCTAGTAATTTTCTGGTGGAGTCTTTAGGATTTTCTATGTAGAGGATCATGTCATCTGCAAACAGTGAGAGTTTTACTTCTTCTTTTCCAATTTGGATTCCTTTTATTTCTTTTTCTGCCCTGATTGCTGTGGCCAAAACTTCCAGAACTATGTTGAATAGTAGCGGTGAAAGTGGGCACCCTTGTCTTGTTCCTGACTTTAGGGGAAATGCTTTCAGTTTTTCACCATTGAGGATAATGTTTGCTGTGGGTTTGTCATATATAGCTTTTATTATGTTGAGGTATGTTCCTTCTATTCCTACTTTCTGGAGAGTTTTTATCATAAATGGATGTTGAATTTTGTCAAAGGCCTTCTCTGCATCTATTGAGATAATCATATGGCTTTTATTTTTCAATTTGTTAATGTGGTGAATTACATTGATTGATTTGCGGATATTGAAGAATCCTTGCATCCCTGGGATAAAGCCCACTTGGTCATGTTGTATAATCTTCTTAATGTGTTGTTGGACTCTGATTGCTAGAATTTTGTTAAGGAGTTTTGCATCTTATGTTCATCGGTGATATTGGCCTGTAGTTTTCTTTTATTGTGGCATCATTGTCAGGTTTTGGTATTCGGGTGATCCCAACAGTTTCTATTACGGCAGCCAAATTGAGGAAAAGTGTCAGATCAGCTTCTTGCCTACCCGTTCAGTCAAGACCACTCGGTCTCCTACAGCTGAGCAAAACCTGGTATCTTTCAGCTGAGCCCTCCACCCCACCCTCCCAGTATCTTCCAGCTGAGAGGGCGGGTACTCGTTACACACTGTCACATAAAACTCAGTCAGCCGGTGTGGGAGATCTGAGCACTGTAAAAGACTTACCTAAATTCATCTGGACTCTCCAAGGAGACAGAGGGATACAGGGGGCCATTGCTGGTACCGAGGCTCTAGTTCCTCATAAAATTAAGGCAAAGGAGGGAAGTCCACTCTGGGTCACTGCGTGGGTTGCCATAAAACTGTCAAATGCACAATGAGAGTTGCGAGTTAAGTTTTATTTGGGGGCAAAATGAGGACTATAGCCTGGGAGATAGCATTTCAGGTAGTTCTGAGAAATTGCTCCAAAGAGATAGTGGGGAAGGTCAAGATAGATGACTTTGGTGAAGGGGAAGTACATGAAGTCCAGTTATTTTTGCAGAAGGTCTCCTGAGGGTTACAGCTAGTCACCAGGATCACATGTTACCATGAAGGAATTTAGTGCTTTTCTAGATATGAGGAGATGCAAGAATTGGGCTCATAAAATGAGTTCCTGAACATAATCTAACTCTCTGAAACCTGTTAGGCCAGTTTTTCCCCAGCGCAAAGTGCCTCATTCCTGATCTCCACCCCTTCCTTCCTTCAGGGGGTGTTGAAGGTCAGCAACTGCAGCCGCACGTGACTTAATCCTACAGAGGTGGATGGCAAGTGCCAGTTTGTAGTTGACAGCATTGTGGTCAGAAAAGATGCTTGATATGATTTCAGTTTTCTTAAATCTGCCAAGGCCTCCTTTGGTGGCCCAGCCTGTGATCATTCCTGGAGAGTGTTCCTTGTACACATGAGAAGAATGGACGTTCTGCTGCATTGGATGGAATGCTCTATAAATACCAGTTAACTTTAATGTGTCATTAAAGATCTGTGTTACCTTGTTGATTTTCTGTCTGAATAATCTTTCCATTGATGAAAGTGGGGTGTTAAAGTCCCCCACTATTATTGTTTATTGTCAATTTTTCCTTCTGTGGTTGTTATTATTTACCTTATATATTGAGGTGCTGGTATGTTGGGTACATATATATTCACAGTTGATACAGCTTTTTCTTGGGTTGACCCTTTGATTGTTTTGTAGTGCTCTTCTTTCTTTGTCTCTTGTAACAGTCTTTATTTTAAAGTCCCTTTTGTCTGATACTAATATAAAATATTGATATAAATATTGATACCCTGGCTTACTCTCCATGAAATACCTTTTTCTGTCCCCTCACTTTGTATGTGTCCCTAGATCTGAAGTGGATCTCCTGTAGACAGCACATATGTAGTCTTGTTTTGTATCAATTCAGACTGCTTGATATATCAGTCTCTATATAAACAAGATTGTTTTAAAGTGCTGGTATTTTAATTTCAAATGCATTTCCAATATCCTGCATTTGTCCAATATCCTTTTCTCACAGTTGCTGGTTTTGATATTATATCTGCAAGCATCTGATTTCCTACCTTTTATTTATGTTCGCCTTTACTAGTGAGCTTTTCCGTTAATGATTTTCTTGTTTCTAGTTGTGGCCTTTTCTGTCTGGAGAAGTTCCTCAAGCATTTGTTGCAAAGCTGGTCTGATGGTCCTGAATTCTCTTAGCTTGTGTGTGACTGTAAAGGTTTTGATTTCTCTGTTGAATCTGAGTAAGAGCCTTGCTGAGGAGACGACCCTTTGTCGTCGTAGGGTCTTCCCTTTCTTGACTTTAAATATATTGTGCCAGTGCTTTCTGGCCTGCAGAGTTTCTGCTGAGAAGTCAACTGATAGTCTTATAGGAGTTCCCTTGTATGTTTCTTGTTTTTCCCTTATTGCCTTTTAATATTTTTTCCTTTGTCTTTTGTTTTTGTCCATTTGGTTAGTTTGTCTTGGTATGTTCCTCCTTACGTTTATCCTGCCTGGGACTGTCTGCTTCCTGGACACGGGTGATTGTTTCCTTTCCCATATTAGGGAAGTTTTCGATTATTATCTCTTCAAATACTTTCTCAGGTCTTTCATATATTTTTTTTCCTTCTGGGATCCCTATAATGTGAATGTTGGTGCATTTAATGTTGTCCCAGAGGTTTCTTAGACCTCATCTCTTTTCATTCTTTTTTCTTTATTCTGTTCTTTGGCAGTAATTGCCACTATTCTGTCTTTTAACTCACTCACCTGTTTTCAGCTCACTCTTCTTCTGCTTCAGTTATTCTGTTATTGATTCCTGCCGGTGTATTTTTCATTTCAGTTATCCTGTTGTTCGTCTCTGTTCTTTAGTTCTTCTAGGTCTTTGTTAAACATTTCTTGTGTCTTGATCTGTGTCTTCTTTTTTCCCCAGATCATCTTTACTGTCGTTACTCTTTTTCCTCCAGTAGATTGTCTGCCTCCACTTCACTTACTTGTTCTTCTGGGTTTTTATCTTGTTACTTCATCTGGGACACATTGGTTTACTCTAATTTTGTCTACCTTCCTGTGATTTTGGTTTCCATTTTGCAAGCTGCAGGATTATAATTCTTTTTGCTTCTGTCCACCCGCTGGTGGATGAGTCTTGTCTAAGAGGCTTGTTGCAGGCTTCCTGATGGGAGGAGCTGGTCCTTGCCCACCAGTGAGTGGGGCTGGACGTTGTTCCTCTGGTTGGCAGGACCACGTCAGGGGGTGCGTTTATTGAGCAGCTATGTGCTTAGGAGGATTTTAAGCAGTTTATCCCAACCTGTTGGTTGCTTAGCCTGAGGCATCCCAGCACTGGAGCCTACAGGCTGTTGGGTGGGACCAGGTCTTAGTGAGAAAATGGCCCCTTCCAGGAGGGCTCACACTGGTGCCTCCTGTGTCCTTGTTACCACAGTGAACCACAACTGCCCCCTACCTCTGCCGGAGACCCTCCAATACTGGCAGGTACATTGGGCCCAGTCTCTTAGGAGGTCATTACTTTTTTCCCCTGGATCTTTGTATACTTGAGATCCTGTGCACACCCTCCAAGAGTGGGGTTTCTATTTCCCCCAGTCCTGTGGAATTCCTGTGATCAAACCCTGATGAACTTCAAACCCAGATTTTCTGGGGGATTCCCATTGCCAGACCCACAGGTTGGGAAGCCTGATGAGGGGTTCAGAACTTTCAGTCCTCTGGGAGAACTTGTGGTATAATTATTTTCCAGTTTGTGGGTTGCCTGCCTGTAGTGTGTGGGATTTGATTTCATCACTATTGTGCTCCTCTCACTGTCTTGTTTTGGCTTTTTCTTTGGATGTAGGGTATCTTTTTTTGACAGGTTCCAGTGGTTTTTTGTCAGTGGTTGTTGAGTAGTTGTGGTTTGGATGTTTCATTAAGAAGAGGTGAGCTCATATTCTTCTCTGCCATCTCATCTCCTTGATTCCTTGTACTTCAGTTACTGCTTGGTGTAAGAATGGCTGAGTCTGCAATCACTCCACCTTCCTTTGGAGTCTCCCTCAGCTTCTCCAGTTCCTGGGCAGCTGTGTGTGTTCAGTTCTCTGACAAAGGGCTCCAGGCTCTGTCGCCAACACCTCACCCCATCAAGATGCTGGTGGACCAGCTGCACTGCTACCTGGGCAGCAAGTGGGCACTCTAGACCGTGAAGCTTTTTCATGAACAGAAATTCTTAGATTTAATGTCGGCAGGTTTTAAGAGTTTATTACATGTTGGATTTTTTTTTTTTTAAATGAAGCATAGTTGATTTACAGTGTGGTGCTAATTTCTGCTGTACAGCAAAGTGATTTGGTGATATATATATGTTCACTCTTTTTTAATATTCTTTTCCATTGTGGTTTATCATAAAATACTGAATATAGTTCTCTGTTCCATACAGGAGGACTTTGGTGCCCATCCATTCTGTATATAATAGCTTATGTTTACTCAGAGCCTGTCTCTCCCTCCCTTCCCTAGCCCCCTCCGTCTTGGCTCACAGCCCTGTCCCCTGTATTCATGACTGGGCTTCACAGGCAGGTTCATTTGTGTCGTATTTCAGATCCCACATGTGAGCAATGCCAGGAGTTGTCTGTCTTTCTCTTTCCAGCTTGCTTCACCGAGGATGATGATTCCTGGTTGCCTCCATGCTGCTGCACATGGCGTCACTTCATTCTTTTGTGTGACTGAGTGGTGTTCCATTTTATGTGTGTCTTCTCTATCCTTTCATTTGTTGAAAGGCATTTGCTTCCATGTCTTGGCTATTGTAAATTGCGCTGCTGTGAACATAAGGGTGCCATGTATCTTTTTGGATTAGAGTTTTGTGTGGATTTAGCTTCCCTGGTGGCTCAGATGGTAAGAAATCTGCCTGCAATTCAGGAGACTTGGGTTCGATCCCTGGGTGGGGAAGATCCGCTGGAGAAGGAAATGGCTACCCACTCCACTATCCTTGCCTGGAGAATTCCATGGATAGAGAAGCCTGGTGGGCTGCAGTCCTTGGGGTTACAAAGAGTCAGACATGAGTGAGCATGTACGCATACACTGATGCATTAAGTCTCCACTCTTGACCACTGGAAGCAGAGTTGCTGGATTCAGGGTTTGGCACACCTTGAAGGTAATGTCCAGGATGTTTGTTACAAGAGTCTGATATCTTGTTAACTTTCTGCCAGTCAGCCAATGATGTCCTTTGACTTCTAGCACAGATTGTACCCGATGAGGGGTTAATATATCTAAGTGTTGTTACAGGGTGAGCTTGGATACCTCATTAACAAGCAGGGCTGCCACTGCCCACAGCCAGCTTGGCCATCCCAGGGCCGCAGAGTCCGTTTGTTTGGAAAGTAAGCCACAGGTCTCTGATCCAGTCCCAGCTTTTGGGTCAGGATGCCTACTGGCTAATCCCGACCACTTCATGCACATTTAGGGTAAAGGGCTTTTCCATGTTTGCAAGCCCCACTGCTGGTGCTCTGCTAAACTCAGTCTTTAGAGTCTCAGAGGCCCTTTAGTTTACTGATGGTCCTTATTCTGTTGAAGGGGTTCCTTTGTCCTCCCTTTAGGGCCTCATATCAGGGTTTAGCTATAGGGCTGTCATTTAGAATCCAGATATGACAGAACCCAGCTGTCCCAAGAAAGCCTTGGAGTTGTTTCTTGGTGGTTGGAGATGGTATGCACTAATTGCTGTTTGATCTATGGCCAGGGTTTGTTTGCCCCCGAGGTCAAAACAAATCCTAAATATTGAACTCGTTGCTGTGAAATCTGAGCCTTGGTTGGAGAGACTTTTATCCACGTTTTGCCAGAAAATTTAGGACCCTGTCAGTATTTTGATCTGAATCACTACTTATCAATGTCATCAACAGATTGTAGTAGAGTTCTCTTCTCAAGGCTCAGTTCCCTTAATTCCCTTGCTAATGCATTTCCAAAAAGATGGCGGCCATCCTGGAAACCCTGGGGAAGCACCGTCCAGGCATATTGGTTAGCCCCCAGGGTGTCAGGGTCCTTCCATTCAAAGGCAAAAAGGCATTGAGAATCTGAATGTTGGGGAAACCAGAAAAATTCATCTTTGAGGTTCAGAACAGAAATCCTGGGTGTTCCCTCGCAGTTGGGTGAGGAGGGTGTGTGGGTTTGGTGCCAGGGGGTAAATAGGGATGACTGCCTCATTCACTGCTACTGAGTCTTGCACGAGCTGATACTGCCCGGCAGGCATGTGGACAGGAAGGATTGGGGTGCTGCAGGGGGACTGGCAGGATCTCATGAGTCATGTTTTAGGAATTTGCCTAGCAGTAGTTGGAGTCCCCTCAGGGCCTCAGACTTCAGAGGATATTGTCTCTTCCAGGGGTGTTTTCCTCAGGCCTTAAATCTTATTTTTTATTGGGGGAGCACATTTTGCCCTTCCTGGCATTGAGGTATCCCAAACTACAGGATCTACTTGTTGTCAAATTTCCTGAAGGATGTTGTGGGGGATATTTTGATGCCCACCAGGTGGGTCATCTGGGGTTGCTCACATACACATTCTCTGTTTGGGTTCTTTACCTCCTTGGCCTTCATCCTGTCCTGAGATTACGTAGCAGATCTCACCCGTGGAGCGGGCTGGGCATTCTGGCATGCACAGAGAGGAGTGAGTGATGACGATAGACCCGGCGCTGCAGGCAAGGGGGAGGAGCAAATCGCCTTCCCTTCAGCTGGCCAGGTCAGAGCAGGTACTGCCAGTGTCCACAGGAAACCGTTTTCTCACCTGCCGCATTGAAGAAGGCTCTCTGGTGTAATGAGGGTGGACAATGGGACGTGGGCCCAGCCAGGCACCTGAGCCTGTCAGTTGGGGTGTGGAGATCGCTCACAGGGAACTGGGCCAGTCACGGTTGCCCCTCTGGCGTCCGGCAGGAGGGTTAGGACAGCCCCCCTCCCGGTGCCCCCCTTTCTGAAAAAAGCCGTGACTGGTTCAGGCCCAGGTGGTTTCTTGGTGGTGTGTCCAGCCTTCTCAGCCCTCCACGGTCCCCTCAAGGTGGTGGGTGAGTCGGAGCCGCCAAAAGCTGTGTTTTCTGTATTAGCCTCTTATCTTGATTGGCCTCCTCTGTTAAGTCTCGGTTGTTAGAGACCTTTACAGTGGGGTTTGGGCCCAGCCTCAAGTTTTTGTCATTTTCTCTGGATATCAGGAGTAGCCTGTCATTTTCTCTGGTTTGGGCCCAGCCTCAAGTTTTTGTCATTTTATCAGGAGATAAAATGCATGGCCAGTAGTGTCTCCCTTAAGACTCAGGGTCTGTATCGGTGTCCTTCCTGAGTGTCTCCGTCACTGGCTCAGGAAGACTGCTGGGGTTTCGTCTTTTTCCTGTGTAACTTCTCGGGCCTTATAATAATTTACAGGCTTTGGGACACCTTTTCACTCCTTCTGATAGACAAGTAATGTAATATCTCATCCTAGCCTGGCCTACACGATTGTCACAATTTGGATTGCGGGTCATGTTCTGGGGTTACGTACCCGCGCCCCCCTCCACACTGCCCCCTCCACCTGATGGATTGGTGGCTAGTAGGCCAGCTGCTATTTCCCTGGCCTTTTTCAGTATATGCTCCTTTTCATCCGGGGTGCAGCAGTGGGCCAGAATAACCCTGATGTCCTGCTATGTGTGAGAGAAAGCCAACTCCAGCCTGAGAAATTTACCCCTAAACTTGTCAGGGTTCTCTGAGAACCTGGCAAACCTCTCCTTGCAGATTAACCCAGTTCCTTTAAGATCTCTCTTTGGGATGTCCTCCAGGGGCCCCTTAAAGCACTCCAAAGTGAACTGGAAGTCAGGAGAGTTTATTTAGAATTTGCTATTTGAAAATTCTGTCAAAAAGTTTTAGAACACCCAGGCAGATAGGATCATAGGTTTCTGTGAAACAATCCTTACTTCTTGAGCTAAGGTGGGAAAAAATAGAAAGTCGATGTAGATCACTTAAAGGCACAGGGACTCACACGATCTGTTATCAAAAGAGCATCCAGGACAGCTTTTGTTCTCCTATGAGAGAGACTAGTCCAGTCCTACACCAGTCTGCTCTTAATAAAATCCATTTACCTAGTTAAATTTAATCCAACCTTAGAAAATCCTGACCACATACAAAATACTTTTCTCATTGGTCCTCTTCTGCAAGTCGTCTGCCACTTTCTATAGCTATACGTTGTGTCGTGTTCTCTCCCCATTCAGAGAGCCAAATTCAGGACAAAAGCATCTCTTTTCCTTTAAGCAAAACCTGTTTCCACTCGCCAGACTTCCTTTTCTGAATGCACACATCCTACTTTCCTTAAGCAACCATGAACTGACCCTTGCGTTGGCTCCCGTTGTTGCTGTTCAGTCACTTAGGTAGTGACTCTTTGTGGCCCCATGAACTGCAGCACTCCATCTTCCCTGTCCTTCACTACCTCCCAGAGTTTGCTCAGACTCCTGTCCATTGAGTCAGTGATGGCATCCAACCATCTCAACTTCTGTTGTCCCCTTCTCCTTGTGCCCTCAGTCTTTCCTAGCATCAAGTGGTCTTTCCCAGTGAGTCAGCTCTTTGCATCAGGTGGCCCAAGTTTTGGAGCTTCAGCTTCAGCATCAGTCCTTCCAATGAATATTTGGGGTTGATTTCCTTTACGATTGACTGGTTTGATCTTCATGCTATTCAAGGGACTTTCAAGAGTCTTTTCCAGCACCACGATTTGAAAGCACCAGTTCTTTAGCGCTCAGCTTTCTTTATGGTTCAACTCTCACATCCATACATGAATACCTGACTATTGGAAAAACCATAGCTTTAACTATATGGATCTTTGTTGGCAAGGTGATGTCTCTGCTTTTTAATATACTGGCTAGGTTTGTCATAACTATTCTTCCAAGGAGCAAGTGTCTTAATTTTGTGGCTGCAGTCACTGTCCGCATTGATTTTGGAGCCCAAGAAAATGAAATATGACATTGTTTTCTTATTTTCCCCATCTATATGCCATGAAGTGATAAGACTGATGCCATGATCTTTGTTTTTTGAATGTTGAGTTTTAAGCCAGCTTTTTCACCCTCCTCTTTCACTGTCATCAAGAGACTTCTCTTCACTTTCTTCCATTAAAGTGGTATCATATGCATATCTGAGGTTGTTGTTATTTCTCCCTGAAATTTTGATTCCACCTTGTGATTCATCCAGCCTGGCATTTCGCATGATGTACTTTGCATATAAGTTAAATAAGCAGAGTGACAATATACAGCCTTGATGTACTCCTTTCCCAATTTTGAACTAGTCTGTTGTTCCATGTGCGGTTCTAACTGATGCTTCTTTACTTGCATACAGGTTTCTCAGGAGGCAGGTAATGTGATCTGGTATTCCCATCTCTTGAAGAATATTCCACAGTTGGTTGTGATCCACATAGTCAAAGGCTTTAGCATAGTCAATGAAGCAGATGTTCTTCTGGAATTCTCTTGCTTTTTCTGTGATCCTGTGGTTGTTGGTAATTTGATCTTTGGGTCTTCTGCCTTTTCTAAACCCAGCTTGTACATCTGGAAGTTTGCGGTTCACCTACTATTGAAGCCTAGCTTGAAGAATTTTGAGCATAATCTTGCTGGCACGTGAAATGACTGTAACCGTACAGTAATTTGAGCATTCTTTGGCATTGCCTTTCTTTGGGATTGGAATAAAAACTGACCTTTTTCAGTCCTGTAGCCACTGTGAGTTTTCCAAATTTGCTGGCATACTGAGTGCAGCACTTTAGCAGCAGCATCTTTTAAGATTTGAAATAACTCAGCTGGAATTCCATCAGCTTCATTAGCTTTGTTTCTAGTAATGCTTCCTAAGGCCTACTTGACTTCATCACACCATCATGGTTATCTGGGTCATGAAGATCTTTTTTGTACAGTTCTTCTGTGTATTCTTGCCACCTTTTCTTAATCTCTTCTGCTTCTGTTAAGTCCTTGCTTTTTTTGTCCTTTATTGTGCCTATCTTTGCATGAAATGTTCTCTCGATAATCTCCAGTTTTCTTAAAGATATCTCTGGTCTTTCCCATTCTGTTGTTTTCCTCTGTTTCTTTGCATTGTTTACTTAAGAAGGGTTACTGTTAGGTCCTTGCTTTTTTTGTCCTTTATTGTGCCTATCTTTGCATGAAATGTTCTCTCGATAATCTCCAGTTTTCTTAAAGATATCTCTGGTCTTTCCCATTCTGTTGTTTTCCTCTGTTTCTTTGCATTGTTTACTTAAGAAGGGTTTCTTATCTTTCCTTGCTATTCTCTGCAACTCTGCATTCAGTTGGGTATTATCTTTCCCTTTTTCCTTTCCCTTTTATTTTTCTTCTTTTCTCAGCTTTTTGTAAGACCTCCTCCAACAACCACTTAGCCTTCTTGGATTTCTTTTTCTTTTGAATGGTTTTGGTCACTACCTCCTGTACAATGTTAATGAACCTCTGTCCATAGTTCTTCAGGCACTCTGTCTAGGCACTCTACCAGATCTAGTCCCTTGAATCTATTCATCACCTCCACTGAATAATCATAAGGGATTTGATTTGGTCATACCTGAATGGCCTAGTGTTTTCCCAACTTTCTTCGATTTTAGCCGGAATTTTGCAATAAGGAGCTGATGGTCTGAGTCACAGTCTGCACCAGGTCTTGTTTTTACTGACTGTATAGAGCTTCATCTTCAACTGCAAAGAATATAATCAATCTGATTTCAGTATTGGCCATCTGGTGATGTCCATGTATAGAGTCATCTCATGTGTTGTTGGAAGAGGGTGTTTGCTATGACCAGTGTGTTCTCTTGGCAAAATTGTGTTAGCCTTTGCCCTGCTTCATTTTGTACTCGAAGGCCAAACTTGCCTGTTACTCCAGGTATCTTTTGGCGTCCTACTTTTACATTCCAGTTGCATATGACTAAAAGGACATCTTTTGGTATTAGTTCTAGGATGTCTTGTAGGTCTTCATAGAATAATTTAACTTTAACTTCTTCAGCATTAGTGGTTAGGGCATAGACTTTGATTGTTGTGATGTTGAATGGTTTGCCTTAGAAATGAACCAAGATCATTCTGTCATTTTTGAGATTGCAACCAAGTACTGCATTTCAGACTCTTGTTGACTATGAGGGCTTGACTATGAGGGCTATACCATTCCTTCTAGGCTTAGCTCAGTTGGTAAAGAATCTGCCTGCAATGTAGGAGACCCAGGTTCTGTTCCTGGGTTAGGACGATTCGCTGGAGAAGGGATAGGCCACCCACTCTAGTATCCTTGGTCTTCCCTGGTGGCTCAGCTGGTAACACATTTGCCTGCAATGTGGGAGCCCTGGGTTCAATCCCTGGGTTGGCAAGATCCCCCGAAGAAGAGAACGGCTACCCTCTCCAGTATTCTGGCCTGGAGAATTCCATGGACTGTATAATCCATGGGGTTGCAGAGAGTCAGCCATAACTGAGTGACTTTCACTTTCCATTCCTTCAAAGGGATTCTTGGCCATAGTAGTAGATATAATGGTCATCTGAATTAAATTCGCCTGTTCCCGTCCATTTTAGTTCACTGATTTCTAAAATGTTGATATTCACTCTTGCCATCTCCTGTTTGACCACATCTAGTTTATCTTGATTCATGGACCTAACATTCCGGGTTCCTATGCAGTATTGTTGTTTGCAGCATCCAGATTTACTTTGACCACCAGACACGTCCACAGCTGGACGTCGTTGCCCCTTTGGCTCAGTCTCTTCTTTCTTTCTGTAGCTGTTTCTCCGCTCTTCCCCAGTAGTATATTGGACACCAACCAGCCTCGGGGGTTCGTTCATCTTCCAGTGTCATCTTTTGCCTTTTCATACTGTTCATGGGGTTCTCAAGACAAGAACACCGAAGTGGTTTGCCATTCCATAAATTGGTAGAAAACATTTCAAGGTGGCACCGTACATCTTTAGTTTCTCTCTCACAAGACGAAAGTAGATAAATTTAGACCTTCTTAGCACTTAATGTTCCAGTATTTTATCTTATTTTAAATTGTCTGAATATTCAGTTAATTCCTATTGTTTAAATTATTTTTAAACTTACCAAAATTTGGAGGGAGTATTTTAGATGAAAGTTTTCAAAACATGATTAGTCCTAAGGGGTTTACCAAAAAGTTCTTATCCCAGTTACCTTTATTTCCAAATTTAATCATATCAGGTTGTTTTCCCTGCTGACAGATTTTATAACGGAAATGCTGTGTACTTACTGACCTCTAGTAACCCTCAGCACAGTGAGAGTGTTACACTCAACATGGATGTCTCTAAAGACAGGTCTGTATTGATTAAGCACACGGGGTTAAGCCAGACAAGCCAATTTCTGTCGAACCAGAGATCTCATAGTTTTCCCACTTGAATTTAAAATGTTCCTCTCCTTTTTTCCCCTCAGTCTAGGGGATCAGATCAATACAGTGCTTGCTGAGAGCACAGACAGAGCAATTACATTGCAGAGGGCGAGGAGAGAGATGCAGGCCCCTCCAGCTCAGGCAGGAGGGGAAAATGCAGGCTCCTGTCTTTTCTTTCTGTTCTTTAAAATCCTACCACGTACCCCAGGGCTGCCGTGTGGGCTGTGCTTGTATTTCAAGGCTTAAGTGCTCCACTGTGCCCACAGTGTCACAGAGACTTGCAGAACAGCTGGACAGACAGAACTGTATCACAAAGACAGCAGTCACAACACTTAAAGACACAAAAGGCTTACAGGATAAAGGGGCCGGTGGTGTAGGAGTGAGGGCTGAGGAAGAGGTACAGGGAGGAGGGGCAGAAAAGACTGAAAAACAGAGAGTGCTGTTTCTACCCGCCCCTGCGGGTGGGCTCAGGCAGCAAGCAGCGCGCTTCCCGGAAAGGGCCAGTGAAGGAGGGGGCGCCCTGTCCGCTGCCACCCGATGGCCAAGCCCAGAAACCAGCCCATTGTTTGTTGTCTGTGGGACTGCCACCCAAAGGTGGGGCTCTGACCGCGCAGTGTATAGCATGTATAGTGTGTAGCATACAGCAGTCTGCCGCTGCAGCCTGTTCCCAGCAGGGCTTCTCTTGGGGGCGGGAAATAAAGGCGAGAGTATTGAGACAGTCAGACTTCCAGCCACTACACGACTGGAGGGCGGAACCTCTGTCACTCCCTGAATCTCAGGGGGCGCACTCTGGCCCGGGGTCTGTGCGGTGTGAGGCGAGCCTCTCCACGTCTGCGCGCCACCCGCCAGAAGGAGCAGGTCTTACAGGCTGAGAGGAGGGATGCTGTAGCTGCCCGACGTCCACCCTTGGGAGGGAGGACAGAAGGAGAGGTCAGAGAGAGAGAGATTTCAGGAGAGGGAAAAGGACAGAGGCCAGGGGAGGCATTGCCCTAGTGAGGTACTGAGGCCCCCAGGGGCCGGGAAGGCAGCCTTAAAATGAGGGGATGCTGAAACAAGGGGTCAGGGGCCACTTGTCACCCAGGGGCAGCTGCATTCCTGGTCCCAGAGGGGCCCAGATCCTCTCCCCAGAAGGGGACGGGCCCCATGTTGGGCACTGCAGAATATGTTACCAACCAGGGTTCTTGGCCCCCTTGATCAGAGGCCAGATGAAACATTCAGGCGCGGCCTTCTTGGGGCCCCTGCTGCAGCGGGGGTCAGAGAGAGACAGACAAACAGGTGCCCTTGGGCGCTCCCCACTCACTTTCAATCTACGGGTGTCCTTTGCCCCAGAGTGGGGCTCTTGCAGGCAGCCTGTTGTAGGCTCTGGTTTTTAATCAACTCTGGCACTCTGTGTCTTCTGATTGGGGCATTTAGTCTGTCGACTTTTGAGGGAATTATTGGTAGATATGCATTGATTGCCATTTTAGCCTTGCTTTCCCAGTTGGTTCTGGATTTCTTCTTTGTCCCCTTTTTTTTTTCCTGTTGTGGTTTGATGGTTTTCTTCTGTATTATGCTTGTGTTCTCTTGGTTTGTGAATCTCTTGTATGTCTTTCATTTGTGGTTATCATGCTTTTCAAGTGTTAACCGCATCCTAGATCTGCTTGCCTTAGGCTGAGAGTCAAGCACATTCTAGGAAATGAACAAATATATATACATTTTCTTTCCTCCCTCACATTTTATGATTTTGATGTCCTTTTTTGCATCCTTATGCTCATCCTTTTGGTGTTTTCACAGTGGTAATTATTGATACTGTCCAGGGTTCTTAGCCTTCCTTAGTGGAAATTGACTGGAGGCCAGATAAATTCAGGTATAAGGCTTTATTCGGGCTTCTGCACCGGCCGCAGGAGTGAGTGAAAACAAATAACACACTCCCCTGCACACTTGCTCCCCAAGTGGGGGACAAGCTTTTTCCTTATATGGGGTGAGGGTAGGGGTGTGTTCAGGGGTTTGGTGGCGGGGGTGGCTTAGGTGGTTTTGCCCACCTCTCTGGTGGTGGTGAGTGCGGTGGGGGCATGCACAGTACCTGCTTTTGCTCGGGACACCCAGGTTTTGTTCTTGGCTCTTCAGAAATAGATGGGGAAACAGTGGAAACAGTGTCAGACTTTATTTTTGGGGGCTCCAAAATCACTGCAGATGGTGATTGCAGCCATGAAATTAGAAGACGCTTACTCCTTGGAAGAAAAGTTATGTCCAACCTAGATAGCATTTTCAAAAGCAGAGACATTACTTTGCCGACTAAGGTCCGTCTAGTCAAGGCTATGGTTTTTCCTGTGGTCGTGTATGGATGTGAGAGTTGGACTATGAAGAAGACTGAGCGCCGAAGAATTGATGCTTTTGAACTGTGGTGTTGGAGAAGACTCTTGAGAGTCCCTTGGACTGCAAGGAGATCCAACCAGTCCATTCTGAAGGAGATCAGCCCTGGGATTTCTTTGGAAGGAATGATGCTGAAGCTGAAACTCCAGTACTTTGGCCACCTCATGCGAAGAGTTGACTCATTGGAAAAGACTCTGATGCTGGGAGGGATTGGGGGCAGGAGGAGAAGGGGACAACCGAGGATGAGATGGCTGGATGGCATCACTAACTCGATGGATGTGAGTCTGAGTGAACTCCGAGAGATGGTGGTCAACAGGGAGGCCTGGCATGCTGCGATTCATGGGGTCACAGAGTCAGACACGACTGAGCGACTGAACTCAGAACTCTTCAGAAATAACATCTTTTTTTTTCTTTTTGCCTTTTTTGTATCTTTTGGTTCTGAATTTGCCCCAACTGTACACACACAGGGTTGTTTTTAGTCCCAAGTATTTTGTAGCTTGAGGAGAGGTGTGTCCAGGGCCAAGCTTTGAAACACTGCAGCAAAGGGTCCCAGGTCCCAGGCCTGTCTCATGACTTTCACAGACAGCGTTTTATTTTTTTGTTTTTAATCTGTATACTGGCTTATTTAGGTGATTTGCTTTCCAATTGTGAATTTCTATTTTCTATAGATTCTTACTTTTCTATTTAGAGAAGACCTTTCTGTATTTTGGGCTTCCCTAGTGGCTCAGATGGTAAAGAAGGTATCCTGCAATGCAGGATACCTGGGTTCGATTCCTCGGTCAGGGAGATCCCTTGGAGAAGGGAATAGCACCGTTCTCCAGTATTCCTGCCTAGAGAATCCCATAGACAGAGGAGCCTGGTGGGCTACAGTCCATGGGGTTGCACAGAGTCAGACATGACTGGACGACTAACACTTTGAATATCTCTTTCACGATATATTTAACATTGCTATATTCTTTTAGTTTCTGGTTGTCTGAGAAATTGTCTTTCCTAGTCTAAATGATAATTCTGTTGGGTAGAGTGTCTTAGGTTGCAGATTTTTCCCTTTCAAGACTTTGAATATATCTTGCCATTCCCTTCTGGCCTGCAACTTTTCTGGCTGCAACTATCAGAAATCAGCCGCTAGCTTTATAGGCGGAGAGGGCAATGGCACCCCACTCCAGTACTCTAGCCTGGAGAATCCCATGGGTGGAGGAGCCTGGTGGGCTGCAGTCCATGGGATCGCGAAGAGTTGGAAATGACTGAGAGACTTCACTTTCACGCATTGGAGAAGGAAATGGCAACCCACTCCAGTGTTCTTGCCTGGAGAATCCCAGGGATGGGGGAGCCTGGTGGGCTTCCGTTTATGGGGTCGCACAGAGTCAGACACGACTGAAGTGACTTAGCAGCGGCAGCAGCTTTATAGGGGTCCTGGCTGCCCTTGTTTTTCTCTTTCTACCTTTGTAATCTTTGTTTTTAACTTTTGCCACTTTTCAAATAGTGTCTTAAGTTTACCTTGCCTGAGAGCTTCTGTGCTTCCTGTACCTGAATATCTGTTTCCTTCTTTAGGTTTGGGAAGTTTTCAGCCATAATTTCTTCAAAAACATTTTCAATCTCCTTTTCTTTTTCTTCTCCTTCTGGAATCCCTATTATACATAGATTGGCACGCCTTTTATTGTCCCATAGGTTTCTTATGGGCTTCCTAGGTGGCGCCAGTGGTAAAGGATTCCCCTGCAGTGCAGGAGATGCAAGAGTCGCGGGTCTGGTCCTTGGGTTGGAAAGGTAGGAAATGGCAAGCTCTGGTATTCTTGCCAGGAAAATTGCACGGACAGAGGAGCCTGGCGGGCTACAGTCCATGAAGTAACAAAGAGTCAGACACGACTGAGCGCGCACGCACTAGAATCTACTGGGTTTCCTATATTGCTTTCATTTTCTTTTAAAATTTGGCTGTCTGCTGTCCTGAGTGGGTAATTTCCATTATTCCAATCTTCCAGGTCACTTTTTCGTTCTTGTGCATTATTTATTGTGCTATTCATTGCCTTTAGTTCATGAGTCTTCTAACTTTTTCTTGGCTCCGCTCTGTAGCTTCTAGTTCCTTTTTATAATGGTCTTCATTTCTGTTGACTGATGTGGTGGTTTTGTCGCTGCGTTGTGCCCAGCTCTTTGCACACCCATGGACCGCAGCATCCAGGCTTCCCTGTCCCTCACCATGGAGTTTTCACATGCACACTCATGTCCTGGAGTTTTCACATGCACACTCATGTCCTGGAGTTTTCACATGCACACTCATGTCCATTGAATCAGTGATGCCATCCAACCATCTCATCCTCTGTCCTCTTTCTTCTTCTGCCTTCAGTCTTTGCCAGCATCAGTCTTTTCCAGTGAGTCAGCTCTTCGCATCAGGTGGCCAAAGTACTGGAGCTTCAGCATCAGTCCTTCCAGAAGAGTATTCAGGGTTGATTTCCTTAAGGTTTAACTGGCTTGATGTCCTTGCAGTCCAAGGGACTCTCAAGAGTCTGTTCCAGCTTCTACAGTTTGAAAGCATCAGTTTTTTGTCACTCTGCCTTCTTCCTTGTCCAGCTCTCACATTTGTACATGGCAGCTGAAAAGATCATAGCCTGGATTATATGGACCTTTGTTGGCAAAGTGGTATCTTTACTTTTTACCACGCTGTCTAGGTTTGTCATCGCTTTCCTGCTTGGAAACAGTTGTCTTCCAGTTTCATGGCTGCAGTCACCATCCACAGTGATTTTAAAGCCCAGGAAGAGGAAATGCATCAGTGCTTCCACCTTTTCCCCTTCTGTTTGCCATGGAGTGATGGAACTGGATGCCGTGATCTTAGTTTTCTCTTAACATTGAGTTTTAAGACTCATTTTTCACTCTTCTGCTTCACCCTCATCCAGTGGTTCTGTAGTTCCTCTTCACTTTTCTTCCATTAGAGTGGTATCATCTGCATATCTAAGGTTAATATTTCTCCAGGCAATCTTGATTCCAGATTGTAACTCATTCAGTCTGGCATTTTGTATGACGTGGTCTGCATATAAGTGAAACAAACAGCCTTGTCGTACTCCTTTCTCAATCCTGAACCAGTCAGTTGTTCCATACACGGTTCTAACTGTTGCTTCTTTACCCATATACAGGTTTCTCAGGAGACAGGTAAGATAGTCTGGTATTCCCATCTCTTTAAGAGTTTTCCACAGTTTGTTATGATCTACACAGTCAAAGGCTCCAGTGTAGTCAGTGAAGCAGATGTTTTTCTGGAATTCCTCTGCTTTCTCTATGATCCAGCAAATTTTGGCAATTTGATCTCTGGTTCCTCTGCCTTTTCAAATTCAGCTTGAACATCTGGATGCCCTTGGTTCACATACTGCTGAAGGCTAGCTCAGGGGATTTTGAGCATTGCCTTACTAGCATGGGAGGTGAGGCCATTGTCTGGTGGTGTAAACATTCTTTAGTTCTGCCCTTCTTGGGGACTGGGATGAGGATTAACCATTTCCAGTCCTGTGGCCACTGCTGAGTTTTCCCAATTTGCTGGTGTATTGAGCACAGCACTTTCACAGCATCATCTTTTAGGATTTGAAATAGCTCAGCTGGAGTTCCATCAGCTTTACTAGCTTTGTTTGTAGTAATGCTTCCTAAGGCCTACTTGACCTCACACAACAGGATGTCTGGCTCTGAGTGAGAGACTACACCACCATGGTTATCAGGGTCATGAAGATCTTTTTTGTACAGTTCTTCTGTGTATTCTTTCCATCTCTTCTTGATCTCTTCTGCTTCTGTTAGATCTTCACCATTTCTTTCCTTTATTGTGCCCATCTTTGGATGAAAAATGTTCCTTTGATATTTCCAGTTTCCTTAAAGAGATCGCTAGTCTTAGCCTATCTGTTGTTTTCCTTTATTTCTTTGCATTGTTCATTGAGGAAGGCCGCCTTGTCTCTCCCTGACCTTCTCTGGAACTCTGCATTTAGTTGGGGGTACCTTTCCCTTTCTCCCTTGCTTTTTGCTTTGTTTCTTTCTCAGCCTTGTGTAAAACCTCCTCAGATAATGCTTTGCCTTCGTGTGTCTCTTTGGGGTGGTTTTGTTCGCTGCCTCCTGTACAGTATTACAGACCTCTCTCCATGATTCCTCAGGTGCTCTGTTTACTAGATCTAATTCCTTGAATCTTTCTGTATTCATCACCTCCACTGTATATTCATAGGGGATTTAAGTCATAGCTGACTGGCATAGTGGTTTTCCCTGCTTTTTTTAGTTTAAGTCTGAATTTTGCTATGAGGAGCTGATGATCTGAGCCACAGTCAGCTGCAGGTCTTGTTTCTGCTGACTGTACACAGCTTCTCCATTTTTGGCTACAAAGAATGTAGTCAATCTGATCTCGGTATTGATCATTTGGTGATGTCCATGTGTAAAGCTGTCTCTTGTTTTGTTGAAAAAGAGTGTTTGCTTTTACCAGTGTATTCTCTTGGCAGAATTCTGTTGGTCTTTGCCTTGCTTCATTTTATACTCCAAGGCCAAACTTGTCTGTTACTCCAGGTATCTCTTGACTTCCTGCTTTTGCATTCCTGTCCCTTATGCTGAACAGGATATCTTTTTTTTTTTTTTGTATTCTAGGTTTTCTAGGTCTTCATAGAACTGATCAACTTCAGCTTCTTTAGTATTGGTGGTTGGGGCATAGACTTGGATTACTGTGATTTTGAATGGTTTGCCTTGGAAATGAACTGAGACCATTCTGTCATTTTTAAGGTTGCACCCAAGTACTGCATTTTGGACTCTCGCGTTGACTCTGAGGGCTATTCCATTTCTTCTAAGGGATTCCAGCCCACAGCAGTAGGTATAATGGTCGTCTGAATTAAATTCTCCCATCCCCGTCCATTTTATTTCACTGATTTCTAACATGTTTATGTTTACTCTTGCCATCTCATGTTCAGCCACATCCAATTTACCTTGATTCATGGACCTAATATTCCAGTTTTCTGTGTGGTATTGTTCTTCACAGCATCTGACTTTACCTTTGTCACCAGACGCACCCACAGCTGAGCATCATTTCCTCTCTGGCCCAGCCGCTTCATTCTTTTTGGAGCTATTAGTAGTTGTCCTCTGCTCTTCCCCAGTAGCATACTGGACACCTCTGACCTGGGGGCTCATCTTTCAGTGTCAGATCTTTTTGCCTTTTTACACACTTCGTGGGGTTCTCACGGCTAATGTGTTGGAGTGGATTGCCATCCCCTCCTCCAGGGGACCACGTTTTGTTAGAAGTCTGCACTGTGGCCCAGCCATCTTGGGTGGCCCTGCACGGCACGGCTCACAGCTTCACTGAGTTACACAAGCCCCTTTGCCATGACAAGGCAGTGATCCTTGAAGGAGACTTCTGTCAATAACCTTTCTTAATTCCTTGAGTGTTTTCATTATCTCCATTTTGAAATTGGTGTCTGTTAGGTCTGTTTCATTGTTTGCTTTTTCTGGGGAATTCTCTTGATCATTTAACTGGGAGTGGTTTCTCTGCTGCTTCATCCTCTTGCTCTGAGTTAAGGAGAAACGGTTATCTCTGTTGGAGCAGGAGTCTTGGGGGCTGTTTCTGTGTGGGCGTGTGCCGTGTAGCTTGTGCGGGTTTACTATAATGTGAGGGCTGTTTTTGTGTGTTTGGCTGCGCTGGGTCCTAGTTGTGGCGTGCAGGATCTTTAGTTGTCGCAGATGGGGTCTAGTTCCCTGAGCAGGCATTGAACCGGGCCCCCTGCGTTGGGAGTGCTGAGCCCTAGCTCCTGGACCCCCAGGGAAGTCCTGTGAGGCTGTTCTCAGTGTGTGCCTGTTGGCTCTTTCCTCAGCCTGTGCTGGGCGTTCTCCCCTTGATGCAGGGGGTGTGCAGATGCGGTGGCCGGTGCCAGCTAATGGGATTTTCAGTGGCAGCGGTGGCTCGTGCGCAGCCCAGAAGCTTTGTGATGGGAGTGGAGGCAGCACATGACCGCTCCTGGAGGCTGGGAGGGGGTGGCCCGCAGCTTGAGACTGCTCCTGCAGCCCAGGGCGGCGGCGACTAGTGACGGCTCCCTGCCCCCGGAGCTTGTCCAGCCACCCGCAGCCTCACGCAGGAAGACAGGCTGCGATGGTGGGGCCTCCCCTCTGCCGGGCGCCCCCACACAGGGCTGCCTGGCCTCCACGGCGGCTCAGGCTTCTTCCTCAGAGCCCTTCGGGTGTGGCCGCACCAGACTGCAGCCCCTCGTGCTGTGTCCACACACTGCCCCCCGGCCCCATCCTCTCCCCAGGCCTGCTCTCTGGGGGGTGCAGAGCCGTGGCACTGACCGTCTGAGCAGGCCTGGCCGTGCTGACCGCCACAGACCCAACTGTGCTCCGCTCTGAGGCTCCCCCTCCGTCCTGGCGATCTCCCTGCTGGTGAGGGGACTTCCCAGCACGCAGGACCTTTCCTCTTTGGCAGCTCCCTCCCTGGGGCACAGGTCCAGTCTCATTCCTTTTTTGCTTTTTTTTTTTGTCCCTCTCGGTTACAGGGAGATTTTCTTGCCCTTTCAGAGGGCTGAGGCCTTGTGCCAGCATTTAGTAGATGCTCTGTGAGAATCCTTCCACATCTAGATGCACCTGTGGAAGGTGAGCTTAGCCTCCTGGTGTTTCCCACCCTAAATAGCTCCTATATCACACAGTGACCTTTTTGTCTATTGAGGGAATTCCTTCTCACTCAGGGATAATTAAGTCATTGGTCTTTTGTTAGCTCCTACCTGACCTGCCTCTTGAGAAATCTGTATGCAGGTCAGGAAGCAGCAGTTAGAACTGGACATGGAACAACAGACTGGTTCCAAATAGGAAAAGGAGTACGTCAAGGCTGTATATTGTCACCCTGCTTATTTAACTTCTATGCAGAGTACATCATGAGAAACGCTGGACTGGAAGAAACACAAGATGAGTGAACTCCGGGAGTTGGTGATGGACAGGGAGGCCTGGCGTGCTGCGATTCATGGGGTCGCAAAGAGTCGGACACGACTGAGCAACTGAACTGAACTGAAAATGCTTATATGTAAATCTTGTCCACCAGGGATTTAGTTTTGGTATATGGTGTTATATTCACAGTTTCTATGTGTCTGATTGCTCCATATTACATTGTTAACCCTCCGTTTGTTTGAATTTATCCAGTATTTTTTGCTCATAATTCTTTTCCTCAGACCTTTCTTGGTGTACGGACCTACTTCCTCTTTGAGTGGGGCCGTGGATGGAAAGCTTTTTGTTTTGTCTAATCCATGTTTATTTTGATAAGTTTCTTTGCTGGCTTTAAAATTTCAGAGTTACAGTTACTTTCTCTAAGTGCATTGAAGGTGTTAATCTACCAATTGTTGGCTCCTCCTATTGTTGAAAATTCAAGTGTCAGTCTTTTTTTTTTGGCCTCGCTGTGCAGCTTGCAGAGATCTAGGGATTGAACTGGCACCCTTGGCCATGAAAGTTTGGAGTCCTAACCACTGGGTTGCCAGAGAATTGCCTGTCAGGCCTGTGTTTTGTTAGTTTGTGGTGGTCTCTCCTCTGTCTCTGAGTGTCTTTAAGGTCTCTCTTCTTTGGTATTCTGTTTCTCTCAGGTGTAGACTTTGTTGGGCTTCCTGGAGCTGAGGCTTGGTATCATTCATCACTTTTGGGACGTTTGCTGATACTTTATCTTGAGAGTCTTCAGATACTGTCTCTCCCTGTTTCCCAAACCTTCTGCAATTTTAATTACATGTTTATTTTCCTCCACATTGCTTAAGCTTTCATGCTGTCAGTCTGTGCCCCTGGCACTTCTACCTTTTAATGGCCTTGCCAGCTTTGTCCACTCTGTTCAGTTGATCTTGATTTTTAAAGATGTATTTACTTTTGATTTTTTGACTGGTGGATCTTTGTCGTGGCACACGCTCCTTCTGCGGTTGTGGTGAGTGGGAGTGAGTGGCGTGCAGGCTCCTCTCGGTGGCCTCCCTTGTTGCCCATCACAGGCTCGGAGCACGCAGGCGTTGGTAGTTGCAGCACTTGAGCTCAGTAGTTGTGGTGCAGGGGCTTGGTTGCTCCGTGGCACGTGGGATCTCCCTGGACCAGAGATCAAACTGGCATATTTGACTGCATTGAGAGGTGGATTCTCAACTACTGGATCACCAGGGAAACCTGGATCTTGATTTTTAATTTCAGTTCTTGTATTTTTTAGTTTTAGACATTTTGTTTTTTTGGAAATCTCCTTGATCATTTTTTAATATGAACTTTAAAAAATCTGATTTTAATTAAGGTTGAGTCAAAATCATTTTCCCCATTGTTTACCATGAAATTTTTACCCTTATCCATTAGTATGTTAAAATACAGAAGACCTTGTGTCACATGACCTTGCCAGGGGTGCAGATAAAGATAGTTGTGCTTTTCTCCTTTCATGTTTTTACACTGCTTGCTTTCCTTGCCTCACTACAATGTTTAGAACCCACAATACAGTGTCAGATAGAATGAGCGAGCATGGGAGCTGTTACCCTTTTCTGTGTTGTGGAAAGAATGCACTTACTATTTCACCATTAAACATGATGCTCCTTGGAGGTTTTTCTTTGATAGGTTTTTCAGATTAAGGAAGTTATTTTCTATTCCTAGTTTGCTGAGGGATTTTTTTTTTTTTTGACTGCCCCGCACAGCATGTGGGATCTTAATTCCCCAACCAGGGATTAAACCTGCACCCCCTGCATTGGAAGTGTGGAGTCTTAACCACTGGATTGCCAGTGTTAAGACAGTCTCTGAGAGTTTTTATTTAAAAATTGGTGTTGTCAAATACTCTTTCTGTGTCTGTTAAAATGACTTTTTCTCCTTTATTCTGTATGGTGAGATTTTCCAAATGCTAAATCACCTTACGTTCCTGGCCTAATCTTTTCTTGATTATATTATTCCTTTTTTTTTGTATTGCTGAACTTAATTTGCTAATTTTTTGTTGAGAATTTTTGTATCTGTGACCCACAGGATATTGGTCTAAAAATTTCTTTTTTTAATGTTTTCTCATATTAGTGTTAGGATAGGGTTATGCTAGCCTTGTAAAGTAGGAATTACTCTGTCTTCCTTTATTTTTTGACAGTTTATGTAGAGTGCTGTTTCTGTTTGTTTTTTTCTTCCTATTTTTTAAGTTGAACTATAGTTGATTTCAGGTGTACAGCAAAGTGATTGTTAAACACACATACACACATTCTTTTTCAGATTGTTTTCTGTTCTAGGTTATTGCAAGATATTGAAGATAGCTCCCTGAGCTATAGATTAGGTCCTTATTTATATCTGTTAATCCTATACTCCTAATTAATCCCTCCCTATCCACTTTCCCCTTTGGTAACCATACATTTTTTTTTCTATGTCTGAGTCCTTCTGTTTTGTACAAGTTCATTTGTAGTATTTTCTAGATTCCACATATAGGTGAAATGAATTTTGTCTTTCCTTGATCATTGTGATAGTCTGTGACTTACTCTGTGTTTTAATACCTCCTAAGCACACTGACATGCTTACTGTTTTATCATCTTTACTGATCTTTAAAACTTGACAAATACTGACTTTGTGATTTCTTCTGGGTTCTAATTCTTGGTGCCTAGTTTTGACCACAGAGGTCCTGGTTCTTTACCTGTGAGGAATTATTTGAAGTCTGAATTGAAAATTAATTTCTCCAGAGAGAATTTGCATTTGATTTTAGGAGGGACCTGGAGGAACAGTCAGCCCTGGAATCAGTTTAAATTAAAAGCTTCACAGACTTTTCAGGCAGCCTTGGTGTGAATCCTGGCTGTAGAAGGGGGCACGTGACCTCCTGTCACAGTCCCCGTTCCAGCCCATTCCTAGGCTTTTCATAGTCTGCACAAACTGAAGTTCATGAGTCCTGCAGTTCCTCTGGTGTCTTAGTTTATAAAGGGTTTCAGAGCTCTTGTTACTTCTCTGGCTTCCTGCTTTAATCTTTTGGCAATTTCTTGTTGCATTTTGGAAGATATGGTTTGAAAGATTAATTCTATCTTATTCCTTCTTTGTGTTTGTTTTCAGCAGGAGTTTTCCATGTCTCTAGCTCTGGTGCTTGGTGCTCTGGGGTGCAGGGAGGTGTTGGTGGGGGGCTGCTCCTGACCTGTGTCTTGTTTTCCAGCTCTCCGGGAGATGCTGCATAACCACTCCTTTGTGGGCTGCGTGAATCCTCAGTGGGCCTTGGCACAGCATCAGACCAGGTTATACCTTCTCAACACCACCAGACTCAGGTAAATCGGTGCAAATGAGAGAAACGCAGAGCTGCTAGGGGGGTGGTCCTGGAGACAGAGGCAGGAGAAGCTGGGGAGAGCAGGGTGACAGTCGGAAAGGGCCCAGCTTCAGAGGCAGACACATGGGGTTTCTCACCCAGGCCCAACGTTTACCATTTATGTGACCATGGACAAGTCACTTTGATAACTGAGTCTCGGATTTCTCTTCTGTAAAAGTGGGGTATCACTATTAATTCACAGGGTTTTGTGAAGGTAAGATGACGTGCTGTGAGCGGGTGTTGAGAGCTGGGAGCTGATGGGGTGTTCCAGCCTGTGTAGTGTACAGCAGGGGCTGCGGGCTGCTCTGCAACACCAGCTCTCAGCTGCTCAAGTCCAGCTGATTGGCTTTAAAGCTGGGATCAGGTCCTGTGAGCAGGGGCTGATTGAATTCAAGTAGTCAGGGAGGGAGGGCTGAGCCCCTGGGAGACTTTGAGGGAGAAACCCGCCTTTGTAACAGGGCACCCCGCTGACACAGTGAGGAGGGAGATCAGATCAGTGCAGCCTCCAGGGCAGGGGAGGGGCGAGAGGGCCTGACACCTCCTCTCCTTTCAGCTTTTGGATGGAGCCAGGGTCTGTTCCAGCCCTGAAGAGCCACTGGGGTCCATGAGCACGGGATGGGCCAACTCGGCAGCGCCCTTTGCCCAGCATGCAGCCAGGGCCATTTCTGGTTCTCAGGGATCTTGGAGGATGAGCTCTTGTTGAGTCTAGAACCGCTATTAAATATAATCTCGAATCGGAAGTTCAGGTGGGCGGTGCTGCCACCCTCCATCGCTGGACATCGTCACTTGGCCGTTGTGGGACTCTGTCCTGCTGAGATCCCATGTGACCTCCCTGAGCTAGAACTGCCCCACTGGGGAGCTTGCTGCCGGCACACCCGGCCTTGGGTGCTGGTGACTCCTTCTCTCCTAGGCTCAGAAACCCTTAGTGAGCTCAGCTCAGGGCCGCTGTCTTTCCTGAGAAGCCGTGGGCTTGCCCAGTGAGCTCTTACTGGTTACTGGGGATCCTGCTCCCTTTGTTTTTTCTTTGCCAGGAAATCTAACTGCATGATTTCTAAGATCCCAAATCACAATTGTTTTGGTTCTTTCATTTCATGATTACAAACCTAGGCCAGTCCTAGAATCCTAGCTGCTAATAAATGGGAACAGTTTCCAGCGAGCATGTGAACCGGCTGAGAGCAGGGGTTTTAGACTTGGCTTCTTCCCTCCCCACTGACTCTGACCCAGGACCAGCTGGCGGCTCGCCGGGGACCTCGGGGTGGATAACAAGTAGACAAGACCTGTGTGGTGCAAATTTCTTTCATAACTATAGAGTAGTTAATTCTGTGTTTCTGCAGGTAGTTCAGTATATTGTACACTTTACAGCTGCCTAAACCATCCCCCACGCAGCCCGAGTCTGTCCCCTGCCCTCCCCGTACAGCCCATATTTCTAGATGGTGGGTTGTAAAAGAAATGGTTTATACGATTCTTTGCCAGTGGGGAAAAGTGAGCAAAAGCTGCTTAACTTTGTCACCACTGGGTATCAGAACCTTTTACTGCGCCAGGAAGGTGGGGACAGAGCACAGGGTTGGCAGGGCAGGCGGCCTCAGTGCAGTGACAGAGAGCGGAGGCCGCCGCGAGGCAGCGCGTCTTCACCCACACCGTGTCTCTCGGGGTCTCTCTCCCATTTGTCCCTGCCCCTTGGCTCTCAAGCACAGATTCTGCTTTTCCTTAAAGTCACTTCATTTTTGTTTTCAGTGAAGAATTGTTCTACCAGATTCTCATTTATGATTTTGCCAATTTTGGTGTTCTGAGGCTATCGGTAAGTTTTATTTCCTGCTTCTCATTTCTGAGAGTTCAACAGCTGGTCATTTCTGAAAACAGCCCTACCCTGTTGTTTTAATTTTTTTTTACCCTGTTATCTTATTTGTTGTATATTGAGTGTTTCTAAATGTGATTAGAATAGTTTATGTGTGAGTTGCATATGGAAGTGTCCTTGTAATAGTTTATACAAAGCAGAACAGTCATTTGGTAGCCAATTTAAATGTTTATTATTATAGAAACTACTACATATCTACTTAAAACTTAAGAGACAGAAGCAGAAATAAACATTCTCAAAAGCCCATGACCCAGACACAATCTCAACTAACATTTTAATTTAGAATTAAAAATCATACTATCCATGTAGTTTTGTATCTTTTTACATTTGACATACGGAAAAGCCCTCTGGAATTTTTATTGTGATTATGTTGAGTGTATACTATAGATCAATTTGGGAAGAAAAATCTCTCAATTTATTTAATAGTCACATTTTTTGGATACTATTGTAAAAGGCATTTTTAAAAAACTGTCAATTGTTTGTTGCTATTGTAAATGTACAAGTGTTTGGGTAATTCTATCTTGCAGCCTTGTTAAACTCACTTATTAGCTGTAGCTTTTTTATTGATTCCAGCAGATTTTCTAGGTATATGACCATAGATAGCATCTAGGAATAAAGACAGTTTTATTCCTTCCTCTCCAACCCAGATGCCTTTTCTCTCTCTTGCTTGGTTGTACTGGCAAGAACCTAAGTACAGGCTGAACAGAAGTGGTGAGAATGGAAATACTCCTCTTATTTTTAATCCTGGGGGAGCGTTCAGTCTTTGGCCATGAAGTATGTAGGGTTTTTGTAGACGGCCCTTAGGGTGATTGAGGAAGCTCCTTTCCATTCCTTGTGTGCTTCAGCTTTTTATTCAGGAAGGGAGGCTGAATTTTTTTCAGATGCTTCCTCTGTATCTGTTCAGATAATTGTATGGTTTTCCTTTTTTTAGTTTGTTGATATAGTGATTGGTTTTCATATTTTAAACCAGTCTTGCATTCCTGGGATAAGCCCTGCGTGTCCATGATATATTACCCATTTTATATTTTACTGGGACCGACTTGTCATAATTTGTCCACTACTCCTAACATCTGTATTCCTGCAAGATACTAGTTGGTGGTCTAGTGCTCAGCCGCCGTCCCATTCTTTGAGACCCCATGGACTGTGTAGCCCACCAGGCTTCTCTGTCCACGGGCTTCTCCAGACAAGAATACTGGAGTGGTTTGCCATTTCCTTCTCTAGGGGATCTTCCCAGTCCAGGGATTGAACCCCTACCTCTCACGCCTCCTGCATTGGAAGGTGTGTTTTCTTTACAACTAGTGGCACCTGGGATGCCCTACTGGTTTGCAGTTTTCTTGTGTTGCGTCTGGTTTTGGTATCAAATACTGGCTTCATGGAATGAGTTGGGAAATAGTTATTCCATCTTCGGAAAGAGTTTGTTTACAGTTGTTTATGCTTTAAGTATTTGGTAAAATTCATCAGTTGCAGCCATCTGGGCCTGGAGATTTCCTCATAGGAAGATTTTTAAGTAAAATTTTTAGTGGTATAGAGCTATTCATGTTAGCTTTGAGAGGCCTTCGTATTGTTTAAAAATACTTGTCCATTTAAGTTTTCGAATTTATTGGCATAAAGTTGTTCATAATCTTTTTTATTCTCCTGATGTCTGTACATCTGTAGTGTGTAACCTCTCTCATTCCAATGTTGGTAATTTATGTCTTTTTAACTTGATCAGTCTGACTACGATTTGTCAGTCTGGACCCAAAGAACTGACTTTGGTTTCAGTGATTCTTCTGTTGTTTTTCTGATTTCAGTTTCACTGATACCTGCTCTCATCTTTCTTATTTCCTTTCTTCTACTTAGAGTGCTGTAAAAGTTTCCCAAGTGCTGCTTTAGCAGCGTCCCACACATTTGGATAAGTTTCCATTTTCATCCAGTTCAGAATACTTCTAAATTTCCTTTTGATTTTTTTTTGACCCTCACATTATTTAGAAATATATTATTTAGTCTCTTAATTACTTGGAGTTTTCTCAGAGATCAAGTGTTGATTTCTAATTTAATTCCATTTTTGCAGAGAACATATTTGAATCCTTTTACACTTATTGAGACTTGTTTTATGGCCCATAGTATAATCGGTGTTGTGCATTTGAAAAGAATTTGTGTTCTGGTCTCGTTGAGTAAGAATGTTCCACAAATGGCAGGTGTCTCAAACTGTGGGTGACACTGAAACCTTGTATATACTGATTTTCTGTCCACTGGTTCTGTCAACTATTGGGGAAAGGATATGGAAGCCTATGTAACTGTATGTTTCTCTTCACAGTTCTGTTTTATTCTTCACGTATTTTAAAGCTTTGTTACCGAGTGCATAAATATCTAGGATAGCTAGGTCTTTTTGTTAATTGACTCTTGTTGTTACGGAAAAGAGCGAGCAGTGCACGGCGGGTCTGTAACATGCGAAATGTATTAATGTGACAACAGCAAGTGTTCAAAGGGGAGAAATGGATGAAAACTGAGGCGTATTATTTTCCACAATAGATTCCAGTCTCCTTCCCAACAGATGATTTACCTGAATGTCATTTGCTTTAATGTACTTTCCCTCCCCCTTGCTTTAGTAAGGCGGTAGGAAGAAGTGAAGGCTCAGCCTCGTGAGTTTCTGGAAATATGAAAGCTACACAAAAGGAAGTGCCTTCCCATGGCTTTGCCTTTCGCAGCTTTTCAGCAGGTCTTTGTCCGTGACGCCTTCTCTGTTGAAATGGCCATTGGTGAGGATGACAACCTTCTTTTGTAGGTTTTCAAGTGTTTTCTTCGGGGGAATTGAGTAATGAGTGCTAGATTTGTGGCTTCTCACCTGCTGAGGTGACAGTGGTCTTGTGGGAGTTCAGGCAGTGTTTGGAAGCCCTGTTAACGCTCGCTCCTAACGTTCTTGCCCCTTCCTAGGAGCCAGCACCGCTCTTTGACCTGGCCATGCTTGCCTTAGACAGTCCCGAGAGTGGCTGGACAGAGGAGGATGGTCCCAAGGAGGGACTTGCTGAGTACATTGTCGAGTTTCTGAAAAAGAAAGCTGAGATGCTTGCAGACTACTTCTCTCTGGAGATTGATGAGGTGGGTGACAGCTGTTTTTGTCTCCCTTCTAAGTCCCCCTTGATCTCTGGGACTTGGTTTGCTGTGTTCAGGTGGTGAGCAGACCTAAAGAGCAGGTGGCTCTGCTACGTGCCAGCAGAGAAGGCTAAGCATTTGCCTCTGCTGCCCCCAGGGCCCAACCTGGTCGCCCAGAATACCAAGTCTGAGGAGGACCTGGAGCAAGCACCAGGGAGATGGGATTGGTTTAAACTGTAACAGCATGATTTCTTACTCTCTTGTCCAGGAAGGGAACCTGGTTGGATTACCCCTTTTGATTGACAACTATGTGCCCCCACTGGAGGGTCTGCCTATCTTCATCCTCCGACTGGCCACAGAGGCAAGTGATGGAGCGCGTCCTGATGGCAGCCCTGTGGGGGGATGAGTGTTGGGGGGCAGGGGGGTGTGGGCTTGCAGCTCCCCCATCATCTGTGATGATGTGGAGGAAAAGGGTAATGAGGCTAAGGCCCCTCTCTTGCCCACCCACCCCAGCAGTACTCAGCAGTTCCAGTCTACAGCTTTAATGCCTAAAAACCATGCGTACTTTTTAAGTCGTCTGTTATCTCCATTTAGAAATGAAATGTGTTTAAAGCATGTACATATGTTGACGTACTGAATTCTCTCTTTGGACCAGGTGAATTGGGATGAAGAAAAGGAATGTTTTGAAAGCCTCAGTAAAGAGTGTGCGCTGTTTTACTCCATCCGGAAGCAGTATGTGTCTGCAGAGTCAACCCTTTCAGGCCAGCAGGTACGAGGGTGACACACGCTGGCGCTCCAGAACTGGGATGGCCCTCACACGAGCCCGCCCCGCTCTGAACTCCTATGATCCAAGGCACATCAGCGTTAGCACAGTGGACGGCTCTTACGAATTTTATCTCCTTCTGAAATACTGCTGGAAGGTACCTCTAGAATGATCTGTCAGATATACAAACAAGCCATTGTGGTGAGAAACAGATGGGCTCCAGGGCTCGGGGGCCCGTGTCTCCACTGTGAGCATGGAGTGTGCAGCCACAGTCGTCACGTCCTGGTCAGTCCCCTGCCTCTCTGGCGTGTGCCCCACTCTGCCTCTGACACTGCTGTGCCAGACGGACCTGGCTGTAGGCGGCCAGGTCCCCAGGTCCCCAGCTCTTCTGAAGGGAGATCCCTGGGCTCTTCCTGTTTCCATGTCAGATGACAGTGCTTTTCAATCTACAACTATTTCGGAGGGTTTGTTTGGGTGAGGAGAGGTGACTGAAACACAGGCACGCAAGTTCCATTTCATACCCCTGCAATAAAGCGAGCTGCACAAATGTTGGGGTTTCCCAGTGCATATAAAATGTTATGCTTACACCATCCTGTGGTCTGTTAAGTGCAATATATAGCATTGTGTCTTAAAGCCAGTATATATGCCGCATTAAAAATGCTGCTGCAGAGATGCCACCAATAGATGTGGTGGAAGGTTGCCAGAAACCTTCAATTTGTGTTTAAAAACAAACCCACAACAGTCTGCAAAGCGCAGTAACACAAGGTCTGCCTGTGGTGTCAGATGGACATGTAGTCACTGTGTCCACATAACCGTCTTGGTGACGGCACCCATCCTCTGAGGTGACGGGCTGTGCTCCATTCCAGGGGTGAGGACGCTGAGGGACAGTTGCGGGGTGTGTTCAGGGCTCCCAGAGCCTGTGTGATTTTGGAGTGTGCGTCCTACTGCTGCCGTTCAGGTGCCACAGTCAGGAGGAGACATTGCTTTAGATGCTGCTACAGTGAGCACTGTCCCTGAGCCCTGGCTGCTTCTCTCCCCACCCCCCATTGCTGTGCTCAGGCCTGTGGGATCCCTGAGAGGCTGGCCTAGCAGAGAGACTTCTCAGGCATGAGGTCACACAGCCCCAGATAGGCCACCACAACTCCCCAGGCCCGGCGTACACAGGAATGTGGACTCTACCTTGTCTCTTCCAGAGTGAAGTGCCCGGCTCTACTGCAAACCCCTGGAAGTGGACTGTGGAGCACGTCATCTATAAAGCCTTCCGCTCCCACCTGCTGCCTCCAAAACACTTCACAGAAGATGGGAACATCCTGCAGCTTGCTAACCTGCCTGATCTGTACAAAGTCTTCGAGAGGTGCTGACTGTGGTCGTCGGGGACTCTGGGATGGTCTGTTCTTCCTTTTGTGTCCTGATGTCGGTAGGTCGAACTTTCACCTCACGCATGCCTTCTCACTAGGCGCACTGCTTCATGTGTGGCAGAGTGACAATAAATAAATAGCAAAATTTGTCCTGAGCATGATTAATTTCATTGCAAATGAAAGCCATTTTCACTAGTGTATACCTGGTTGTGTTGACTCCCAAAAGTAGTTTGAAAGCCTCCTGGACATCTGATAAGAAGTCTAAATGGCCTTGAAAATTTTACAGAGATCATGCATTGATTTCTTTTTATATTCTGACGAATTTCTAATATCAGGTGATAGACATTATGCTTTCTAGTGCTTTTAAAAGGCACCTGAGCCTGGAAGAGACTCGGATGTATTGTCAGTTCAGCTTCCTGCATGGTCAGTTAGTACCTTTAATAACTAATTAGTGTAAAAAAACCGGAATAGTCCTTATGCAGTGCATAACAGGCATGAGTTTTTAAGTTAGCCTGCTTTGTTAACGGCTGTCAATAATACCAGCATATGATAAAGGCATTTCTAGGCATTTTTCTTTGAAGGATGTTATAAAAATACAAACTTGAATTATCTGCCATTAAAAATAAAATAAATGTGCAGTCAGCACTGGGAGGAAGAATGTCTGTAGTTTGGAGGTAAAGTCCAGCTCACAAGGCTCAGTGAAGAAAGTTCTGCGGAAAAGAACAGAAGAATCTTATCTTATGAGAAGTGGAGCCATTCCATTTGGAAAAGACAGGGACGAGGACAGGCTGCTCTGGGAGGAGCAGAGGTGAGTGAGCGTGGCGGAGAGGAAGAGGGACTCCAAGGCCTCCAGCTAGACCACACAGTGTGTCAATTCCAGGTATGGGATTCTAGGATGAATCTGCATCCCAGAACATGCCTTGCCACTGCCCACTCCCATATACCACCTGAAGAAAACTTACAGGAAATCACCTCAATTCAGGACATTGGTTTCCATATTTTAAAAACAGAGATAGATAATTATTCTAAAGAAGAGAATAATTATTAGAGGTCTTATTCATATTTAAGTTAACTTTATTACCTAGTTTCATGTCTAATTTTATCTTACGTGGCCTTAATTCATTAGACTTCCCCCGTATTTTTTGTGTAAACACGTTGAAGATACAATAATCATTTCCATAAAACCACCTTGATTCTGAGAACAGAGAATCACAAATACTGCAACATGGCTACACACTCCACGGCAAAATCCTCTTGAATTGGGTACCTTTAAAGATGATGAAACCAAAGTTCTTAAAAGAAATTCTGTATTTCAGATTATTTTTCCTTAAGGAGAGAAGAGGGGTGTGAGCTAGGAAGGGCGTGACTTGCCATGATTTGTTTTAAAGGCTCCTCGTAACAGAACGAATGTGTCCGTAGCTGACTGTAGTCAGCAGAAGGGTGTGTTTAACAGACTCTTGAGGCCGACCTCCGCCTGCCTGGCCTGCCCTCCCTCCTCCTCTATCGGGCTGGTCTGAGGTTTCATTCCACAAATAAGCAGCAGATGAAATACTTTACAAGATACAGCACAGCTGATGTGAAGGCTAAGGACCCTACTCTTACTTTAAGAGCAACAGGCCCTGGGCGCCCCCGCCCCATGCAATAAAACAAGTTTTATATACACTCCCCATATCCTTTTCTAACATTTTCTTATATAAATTTAAATATCTTACAAAAAGGCTTTTTCCTCCAAACATACAAATTTGAGTGAAACATATATTCCCCACCTGTGAACTTGTTTCTTCACTAAATATAAACGCTACCTGATATTAAGGGTAAGTGTCTCTCGGCCCCTGGAGATCACTGTAGTCTGAATTGCACCGTGGAGAAGGCACTTGTGTTTCTGAGGTCTCCAGGAAGTATCTCAGCGGGCGCTGAGCCGCTGTCCTCCAGAGCTGGGCCCAGTCACTGAGGCGGCTGGGGAAAAATGGTGAGTAAACTTGATTCTAAAATTACAGAAATAAAAAATAACGGCATGGACTAGTTCTTAGTCTAAAATCAAACTACACACAAAGTGTTCATTCATGAAGATTCAAACCTGTTTCATTCTCTCATAAATTAGAAAATACAAAGGTGGCTATCTGAATGACAAAGCTCAAACAGTCCTGAAAGGGGTCTGCGTCCGTGGCCGGGGGGCAGCCCCTCGGGGGCGGGCGGGGCCCTACTGCTGGGCCAGCAGCGCTGTCCTGTTGGCCTTCATCTTCTCCAGCCGCTTGGCCAGGTGGCTGTTGGTCATCTCCATCTCCTCGATCTTGTCCAGCGCTGTTCGGAGCTGCAGACGGGAAGAGAGCGGTTACTTCTCATGGTCAGAAACAAAGCCCACACGGCTTTCCTCTGCACTCTCGGGGAGATGGAATCACTGCCAGGCGGGGTGGTCTTCCATGGGACCCAACAGTCAACTTTTTTTTTTCAGCCAGCCAGAGGTGTGAACAGTGGTGTCGAGAGATAGGACATACAGAGACATAGACCTCATCTAAAAAAGGAAACCTTTTTCTCACCAGCTGAGCAAAACATAAAAGTAAATGGCAGTCCCCGTGCAGGTCGGAAACCAACACAGAGTAAAGGATCCCACTGCTGTGTCACTGAAGATTGGAGCCAGGATGAAAATTTCTTACACAGCAAAGACTGTGTTTCCAAAGGAGCTTTTCTTTTTAGGAACATATTTCAAGAAGCATAATAAAGTAAGTACCTCTCTTTGTAGCTTCCTCTTCTCTGCTTTCAGCTCATCCTCGACTTTCTCTGCATTCTCAGCAGCGGTTCTGTATCTCAGCACCTGCCCCTCCAGGCGGCTGATCTGTAAACACGAGAACAGTCCTCAGGGGCTGCCACTAGGAGCCACCGGTTTTTCTGCAGCCAAGATGGAAACACGACGTCATGACAGATTCCAAGTAAGCTAACAGTAACGAGCCCCCTCAGGGCGAGTCAGAGGTCCTCTCAGAGGTCCTCTCAGAACCCAACTGCTATTTATAAACCAAGAACTGTCATCCCTTGAGAGGATGAGCTGTGCAGTCATTACAGGGCCGGTTTCCCATGTTCGGTTTTATGACGACTACATTGTTTAAGAGCCACAGTAACATCACGGGAGGAGACGCCCCGAATGGAGAAGTCATTAGGCTTTCTGAAATGTGCAAGAAGGGAATATATTATAAAGTACCATCTTCTTGAACTGGCTCCAAGGAATGGAAGTATAGCTTCAGTCTTCCTTCATAGAGGAGGCTGAAGTTCTCTGCTGGCTTCTCCACTTTAATATGGAGCTTTTCTAGAGATCCAACTGCAGAGACAGCTTGAAGAAACCTAGGCACTCACGGGGTTAGGCACTGAGATGCAGGAAGTAGATGTGTTGTCAGGGGGACTGATATCACTTGGTACCACACACAGGAAGGACTTACACTTTGCTCCAAGGTGGTTATATCCTGTTCCGCTTTTGAAAGCTTAAACTTGTATTCACTAATTTGTCTGTTGGCGTCTCCTAGAAGAGAAGAGAATAATAAACCTCTTGCAGAGAGGCAGGTGTGACGAGAGGCAGTGAGGCCTCTGCCCGGGAGGGGGTTCCCCGCCTGCTGCCCGGGAGAGGGCCGTGCAGTGCAAAGCACACAGGCAACCGCAGCAGCTCCCTGCACCCCAGTCCTGGCACATCTATGCTCCAGGACGCTCCAGCACTTGTACTACAGCACCTAGAAGAAATTCTGATGCGTGCAGGTAGAGCTCTAAGAGAACAGTCCTGGCCCGTGCCCCGGCCCCTGCTCCCCACCTCTGATCTCTGAGTCTAACCCAGCCATTGAGGTCCTCAGTTTTCACCACCTTCATGACCCTCCATAGTTAACTATAGCTTCTTCTTCCTTTGTTGCATTTTTTTTTTGCACTCTTAGGACATCCCTAACGTTATACAGAACATAGGACAATACAGGCCCACGTGCATGTCTCAGCTTTTGGAATCCACCTCTGTTTCCAGCTAAGTGCTCCGGACATAATGTATGCTTAATATTTACTGAAATAAATGCTTTTCAGTAGTATGTTGTGATAATGCGTTAGGGATAGAGCTGGAAATCATTAGCTGTATATCTGACCTAGAAGCAAACTATTTAAAACAAGAAGTTTAGAAATCCTGGGGGAGAAAAATTCCTTCCAGCAATCCAAATTTAACAAAAACGTTAATGGAAGTAAGTTCTAATTAAGCCTTTGTCCAAATGGCCTCACTCAGAATATGTAGATGGAAAGGTCACGGAGGAACCAGTATTTTAAAATAAGTTATCAGCAACGCCTTATTCAAATTGGAAAAACAAAAGTCTCCCCTGTGTGGATTACACATTCTCCGTATACAGATGTCTCCCTACTGTGGAATACTGGGAATACAGTAGGTGTTTTACAATATTCAGTAATATGGGGTCAAAACCAGAAAGGCAGGAAAACTGAATTTAGGTAAACTGAATGGGCTTACTTTGTGGCCTGTTTTAAATTCCATCTAATAAAGTTAAGACTATTTCTGGGAAAATTCTGAAACCACTCTGCAGTGGTGTGAGTTAGTTCTGAATATATCCCTCCAATCATCTAAGATAAACTCCCCAGAAAAACTTATCAGTAGGAAGGATGCTTACAGATGACACAGGAATGTGGAAAAGGACAGTACCACGATGTCACTAGCTGCAAGATGTTCTAGAAATCATGCCACCCAGAAGGGGCGAGCACCACCCAGGAAGCACGCCAGCTGGAAGCAGGCTCTCAGTCTGTGACTGACTGGGACAGCTTTTCTGGTCCACCTGAGGGCTAAGCTTTGGAACCACAGGCTCGAGCAGCCCACGCACAGCCCACCCAGGGGAGCGTGCCGGCCCAGCCTCACTCTGCATCTCGATGAGCTGCAGGTCCGAGCCGTTCTGTAGCTCTGCCAGGTCGCCCGCTGTGCCGTCGCTCCTGGAGCACTTCTGCCGCTCCTCCTCCAACTGCAGCTTCAGTTTTCTAACCTGAAGAGGAAGTAAAGGCTCATCAGTGAGATCCAGCCTCTCAAATCAAACAGATGCTTGGCCCCGTGGCCACATCTTAGAATAAGGCCACGGATGATTCACTCAGAGACCCTCTCCACTGTGCTCAGGTGCTGGAGGTCAGCTGTGACCAAATGTTCAAATGGAGTGAGCTCCAGGACCAGGGGTCCTAATGAAAATAGCCATAAAAATAGCCATATTTCTTTATTTGTGTTCATCTGTAGAAAAACACATCTGGGTATTTTAAAATTTCTGTTTAAAATGGAAAATCCACAGCAGATAGATGTTTCTTGTTTTGAGGGTTAAGTCAAATATTCTTATTTAGAAAGCTGTATACAGAAATAATTGGAAATACATTTTTGAGTTTGGCTACAAAATTTACCTTATTTTACCCAAAATAAAGGCCATTTATAACAGCTTACTCATTAATAGCCCCAAACATGAAACTGTTGAAATGTCCATCAACAGAAGGATAAAGCAAATAGTGGTCCATGTATATACAATGGAATTACTGCTTGGCCAAAGACGCGAATATGCTGCTAACACACGCAGCAAAATGGTGACTTTCAAGCTAAGTAGATGCAGTGCAAAAAAACTCCAGGAAATACAAACTGAAGAGACAAAAAGGTACATTGGTGGTTTCTGGAGAAGGGGAGGAGGTGGGAGAGGAAGGAAGGTTTGCAAAGGGACACAGGGCCTTGGGGTTTCTGTGTGTTTTCACCATGTTGATTGGAGTGATGTTTCACAGGCTGCTGTCCCCACAAAGTTCATGTAAGCCCAGTGCCTCACGGTGTGCTCTTATTTTGGAAACAAAGGTGCTGCAGAGGCTCTTAGCTGAGATGAAATGATACTGGAATAAGGTGGGCCTTGCGTCTGGTATGCCTGGGCCCTTAATCAGAAGAGTGCCACACGGCCAGAGGGGAGCCGTGTGACAGACACAATGCTGTCCACAAGCCCAGGGGACCAGCGGCCCGCCGTCCAGAAGAGAGGCCCGGGAGGCCCCCACAGGCCTCCGGCGGAGGCCGCGCCGCCGCCACCCTCCCTGGGCTCCTCGCCTCCACGCCGGGAGAGCCCTCTGCCCTGCGCCGCCCATCCTGCGGTGCTCTGTCACGGCGCCCTTGGAGACTAATCTACGGGTGTGCATCTGCACATTTTAAGAGTGTGCCCAGGTGGCGCTAGTGGTAAAGAGCCTGCCTGCCAACACAGGTGACATAAGAGATGCGGGTTCAGCCCCGGGGTCGGGAAAGTCCCCTGGAGGAGGGCATCGCAACCCACCCCAGTGTTCTTGCCTGGAGAACCCCCCTGGACAGAGGAGCCTGGCGGGCTCCAGTCCGTGGGGTCACACAGAGTCGGACACAACTAAGCACATACACAACCGCTTGTTTTTTAATTTACAAAATAAACTAAAAGATAAACTTGAGGGACTTAGGATTGGGAAAAAAGAAGGTCCAGCTGGAGACAGCAGTCCCGTGAATGGAAAATAAGACGGACAGAGATGAGCTGCGGGCGAGGCCTCTAGCCCACCCTGGTTCCAGGCTGCACAGCTGGGCCTGGAGCCTCGGGCAGAAGATGGGAGGTGCGCTCTCTAGAGTTCTAATGAGCCTGAAATACAAGTCCAGCACACCCACATCGAAGGTTCCCAACCAGCCAGCCACATCAAGCTTTACAGAAACTCAGGTGGGCCCCACCAACAAGCTGCCCACCAGCTTTGCAGGATTCCACTTTTAAACAGAAAACTAAGTAAATCTACATAAAAGAACATCTGGAATGAAACAAACTACGCAGACAGAAAAAAGTAAAGGGGAGCAAATCAACCAGCCTATCAATATCATCCAAGATGAGTGAAAATGCATCCTTGAAATGACTTCAGAAATACAACTCAAGTAAAAATAAGGCAAAGTTGAGAACATCCTTTAGAAAGCAGAACACATGAGATGAAAGGGATGAAAAACCAGCAGAGAGAGAATCTGGCTTGAGGTCTGTTCCTTCCCCCCAAATCAGAAATCAAAAGTCGAGCTCCCCAAATGCCTATAACACTTACCCCAGAGACACAGGAAGCAGAGCCCGCCGTCCTCGCCTGCATGGGGCCACCTCTGGGGCCAAGCCCAGGCCTCGCCACGCCTCCTGTGCCCTTCCTCCTCAGGACAAAGGTGAGGCTGCATGCTCAGAGCGCCGACCGTCCTTAGCTCCATCCCCAGGGGGCGCTGGACCAAGTCTGCCCACCGTGCCATGGGGAAGGGTGAGCTGGGCACCAAGACTGAACCCATCCTTTCCGACAGCTCTGCCCTTTCAGCCACGACATCACTACCCGCCTCGGGGCAGCCAGGACTAACTCATCTTCCCTGCCGTTCCTCCTCGTGTCCATCTCAGGAAGGCTCACCCTCCCTTCCCTGTGCTCGTCCCCAAAGGACCCTGGATGAGTCCGACTCTGTCCTCACTTCCTAACCTTCCCCAAAGCCCCACCCTTACGCTGCCCGCTCTGGTTACCTTCTGTCATCAGCAGCCCCTCCGTCCCCCCTGCAAGTGCCCATCACCCCAGCCTGCTTCCCCCTGAGGGGCTGCTTCCCCAGCAGCCCTGCGCCCCTGCTGAGCCCGAGGACGGATCAGGGTCCCCTGCTCTCCTTGCTGTTGCGCACTTGCCTCCCTCTGGCTCCCCTGAACTCCTAACGCAGCTCCCAGTCTCATGTCTGCTTTACAGATGCTCATCACCACCATCACCCCGCACTCACGTCACTGCTGTAGCTCCTAACTCTCATACCCGCAAGGTTATTCCTGCCTGATTTGTTGGCAAATTCAAAATCCATCTGAGCAGAGGATCTCTTAAAATCAATCCCTCAGTTTCTGGAACAAGGATCTTGCCATCCACCCCATCAGCCGCTTGCCCCGTCATGTACTAGATCTCTCCACTGGACACCAGCCAGCCCTACTCAGTGCAGTCCCATGCAGCTTCTAACCACTCCTCTTGATCTTTCCCGTTCATTCTCTCTGCATCCAGCTCCAGAAGTCCTTCCACCCCACGGGCTGCTGCTGCTAAGTCACGTCAGTTGTGTCCGACTCTGTGCGACCCCGTAGATGGCAGCCCACCAGGCTCCCGTCCCTGGGATTCTCCAGGCAAGAACACTGGAGTGGGTTGCCATTTCCTTCTCCAATGCATGAAAGTGAAAAGTGAAAGGGAAAGTGAAGTCGTGTCCGACTCTTTGCAACCCTTGATGTCTTCCTGGATTTCCCATAAAGCTCCTTACCCAGCTTAATCTCAAGGCCCATCATCACTCTGGCATATGTCTGCCCGAGTCTCCTCACCTGGTGAAATCTAACACTCTGCTCACTCCATACTTACACCTATGCTAGTAAATGTGCCTGAAGAAACAATAAATGCTTTCGCACAAAACACCAAACTGCATCACTGAACTTTCATAATACTAGGGAGAAAGGAGAGTATGGGCCAAACTTCCAGAGGGGAAAAACAGGTCACAGATAAAAAATCAAAAATCAAAATGTCCTTGAAATTCTCAATAGCCAAACACAGGAGGGCAGAAGAAAATGAAGCAATTTCTTTGAAAAACAAGATAAATGCAAATAATTACAACAAAGAAGTCCGTACGCACACCAAACTGTTAATCAAATAAAGGGGTAAGGTGACATTTTCATTCCTGTTAAAAATTTATTGCCCCCAAACTGTTCTCCAGAAGCTTCTGGGGGATGTACCCGAGCAAGAGAATGGAGGGGGAGGGAGAGAGGGAGGCCTAAGACGCCGTGGAATGGGGTCCAGCCTGGAGCTGTACAGGCAAAGGGGACTTCAGATGATGAGCAGGGTGGTGAGGCCTCTGCCCCCCACGGGCAGTGAGAGTGAGCCAGCATGTTCCGAAGGGCTGCGCCAGACGCGCCAGGAAGCAGAAAATGAGTGTGGACTGAGACTACTGCTGGAGAGTCTGCAGCCCCGAGAAAGCAGGACATGGGAAAGCAGGCACGCGACAAGGCAAGCCGCGTCCTGACAGGCGTGAAGGCGGTGGAAGGAGCCCCAGAACACGCCCCGGGGTCCCGCTGTGCAGAGCGTCTACAGGCTCCCGATGACGCGGAGCCACTGGAGTCACTGTCCCTTTGTGGGGAGGGAGTGGGGACGGGAATACAGATGTCGGGCAGGGAGAGGGGATGAAGGAAGTGAAGTCCCCACGCTTCACAGAGGGGTGTCACCAGGACCGCCTTAAGCAGAACAGCCGAGAAGCAACGTAAGCACGTCACACAGAAGCATTCAGGGCAGTGCGCACCACCGCAGTCAGCGAACGGGGCCACACACGAGATCGGGGCTGGGGCCTTCTGTCTTAACAGGCTTATCGAGCTGACTCCCTAAGCTGGGTCCTAGAAAGACTAGGAGACAACAGAGGTAAATATGACTTTTTACCCTTCAACTCTTACTTGAGTAGTGATGTCTGAAATAAGCACGTCTTTCTAGTGCACATTTTAATTTGCTCACATTTTGCCACATGGTTTAGTTACAGTTGAGACTACCCTCCCATGGGAAGAATGCCTTTACCTGTGATAGTAGCTCCTCCTTTTCCCCAGCGAGTTTTCGTAGCCTTACGTCTAAAACAAATGAAAAGTTTGTAATGATGTAGTATATAAACAATTTAAAATAATTCTTCAAATTCACAAATAGCAAACATCTGATAAACAATTTACCACTTTGAGTATCAAAAGACATGAAGGCTTTAATGATGAAAGGAAAAGTACTAGATGATTCAAGACATATTTCCACACACTGAATACATTTGCTCCCAAGAACAGTGATTTTCCATGTGAAGACAAATGCAAGTACAAAGATCATTTCCTTGTTTCAAAAATTTGCAAGTTTTACCAGGAGACAATCCTTTGAAAGCCAAGGGTACCCCCACAGGCTTTTAAGCCCTTAGAACGAGAAAACAAACTCCTGAGAAGAAACTTGGAACACGCTCAGGAAGCCACCGACCAGCCCTCTGGCTCCCCGGGACAGGTGTGCTGGATTCTTTGTTCCCAGAAAGTAGTGTTTAAATGACAAAGCCACATACACACACCCACATGATGTGTGGGTTCCGACCAGGGGCCTTACCCCCTAACACTCACTGCCTGGCAAGGGCCCAAGTGCTGCTTTCCCAAGGCCAAGGATGGCTGAAGACAGCCTGCCCAGGTATCTTCCTCTCCAGGATGTCGAGAAGGCTCAGACCGCCCTGGCTTTTGTTTTCCAAGACAGGATGTGACCAGGTTGATGTCCAGGGGGACAACACGAACCCCAGTCAACACAGCAGCAGTGTCTTACCGAGCGGCCCTTCCCCCGCTGACTCCAAGACCTGGGCGGCTTCCTGAGACACCACGGTGATGGCCCCGACTGCGGGCTCCTGGTGGACATCGCCGTTGGGAGTGCCGTCGGGGATGATGACTAAGCCGTGTTTCTGCGGGGAAGAAGAGACCCAGTGTCTCAGCGGAGCCCCCAGGGAGGCAAGAGGCGGCAGCACGGTGGCCCTGTGGTGACACATGCCTGCCACGCGGACCCCTGGTCAGCACCAGCCACACGGAGTCCAGCTCTGCGGACAGACTCGACCTACCGGCTCTGGACGGGAGAGCCAACGGCGCTCTGCGTTCAGGAGGCTGAGGGGACAGGGCGGCAGGAGGAGGAGCGAAGCGGCGAGGAGCTCACGTACCTCTCCCGCCTCCACCGCTGCCTTCAGCTTGGCCAGCTCCTCCCGGAGCGCGTCCCGCTCGCTCCTGAGGCAGCCCGCGTGCTCTTTCAGTTTCTCAAGGGCCTGGTTTGGACGGGGCAGCGGGAGAAAGGGCACAGAGAGAGAGCAAATGAAAGGGAGCAGAGCAGGACCTGATTCAACTTCAAAAAGATAAAGCGTCAGGGACAAGGAGGCCTTAAGGGCTTTGGACACAAGAACACGCTCAGGAAGCCACCGACCAGCCCTCTGGCTCCCCGGGACAGGTGTGCTGGATTCTTTGTTCCCAGAAAGTAGGGTTTAAATGACAAAGCCACATACACACACCCACATGATGTGTGGGTTCCGACCAGGGGCCTTACCCCCTAACACTCACTGCCTGGCAAGGGCCCAAGTGCTGCTTTCCCAAGGCCAAGGATGGCTGAAGACAGCCTGCCCAGGTATCTTCCTCTCCAGGATGTCGAGAAGGCTCAGACCGCCCTGGCTTTTGTTTTCCAAGACAGGATGTGACCAGGTTGATGTCCAGGGGGACAACACGAACCCCAGTCAACACAGCAGCAGTGTCTTACCGAGCGGCCCTTCCCCCGCTGACTCCAAGACCTGGGCGGCTTCCTGAGACACCACGGTGATGGCCCCGACTGCGGGCTCCTGGTGGACATCGCCGTTGGGAGTGCCGTCGGGGATGATGACTAAGCCGTGTTTCTGCGGGGAAGAAGAGACCCAGTGTCTCAGCGGAGCCCCCAGGGAGGCAAGAGGCGGCAGCACGGTGGCCCTGTGGTGACACATGCCTGCCACGCGGACCCCTGGTCAGCACCAGCCACACGGAGTCCAGCTCTGCGGACAGACTCGACCTACCGGCTCTGGACGGGAGAGCCAACGGCGCTCTGCGTTCAGGAGGCCGAGGGGACAGGGCGGCAGGAGGAGGAGCGAAGCGGCGAGGAGCTCACGTACCTCTCCCGCCTCCACCGCTGCCTTCAGCTTGGCCAGCTCCTCCCGGAGCGCGTCCCGCTCGCTCCTGAGGCAGCCCGCGTGCTCTTTCAGTTTCTCAAGGGCCTGGTTTGGACGGGGCAGCGGGAGAAAGGGCACAGAGAGAGAGCAAATGAAAGGGAGCAGAGCAGGACCTGATTCAACTTCAAAAAGATAAAGCGTCAGGGACAAGGAGGCCTTAAGGGCTTTGGACACAAGCAGTTAGATGTGGAGGGGACACAGAGTCCTACGCATCTAGCTTCAGAAGAAAGTTTTGCAGAAAGTGGTTAATCGTGTATAAATCTGGCAAAGCATGCTTAGCACATCAGGCAAGAAAACAAACACTTTTTAGTCAGTGAAAATAAACAGAGAAGGAAGGTGAAGAAGAAATAACACTAAAAAAGATTTCCTGACAAACCTCCTAAGTATGCTTTTATTTGGTAGTCCAAAAACCCACATTCCATGTTAAACTGAACTAGTATATTCAAGAATATACTTGATTTTTTAAGCAATAAAAATGGGTTCTGGAATAACCAGTATATATATAATGTATTTTAATTAAATACTGGCTGCAGTAATTGTTCTCTACATCATATGGTAAAATACTCCTCATATACCACTCAATTAAAAATAGCTAACCCCCCCTCTAATTCTCAAGGATATGTTTTTGTTAATTAAATGCAACTAATGGTTATTTGCTTTTCTGATGTACGTTCAAAATGTGAAAAACTGATGAAATAAACCCAGCCCACTTATGGCAGGTAGCAGAATATGGGTTTGCAAACAGGCCGTTGAGTCCTGGCACCTACTAACTGACCGTGCCTCAGTTTCCTCACCGGAAAAAAGGATGATGCCAGCACCACCCACTGGCCCAGGCTGCAAGGAGTACTCAGAGCCAGCACTCAGCAGTGCGGAAGATGCAGAGGTTCAGGAAAAGCCGGCCTGGGTTCCACATGTACTTTCCCTGTAGTTGCCTAAAGCTCACAGCTGTCAGAGCTGAGGATACCAGAGCAGGAGCAGGAACACGTCTGTTACTTTATGTCATAAAATAGTCCAGACTTCAAAAGCCACCCAGGTTAAGCAGTGTGTGCAGACATCTAGCAGCTGGGCTATTTGAAAAAGCCTTTGTCTGCACATTTGTTCCCGCGTTTAATGTTTTCGACCAGAGTTCCCATTCATGCAATAAGCTAAACTACAACAGGTAACTCTTCTCTTGGTTTACAGAATCTAGAAGTGGGCCAACTGCTTAGTTTCTCATTGCTGAAAAACTGGACAACTTTCTAAATCATTATAATCCTATTTTCCAACCAGTAAGTAAATAAGGGATGATGGCAACTGCCATTTGTGTAGCTCCAGGTCTTAAAATTGATGTCTCTCATATATTTTTATATTTAATTTTTCCCTTACATACCCTGTACTTTTTTTATCCCCATTTCACAGATCAGAAAATTGAGGCTCCAACAGGCTACGTTTTTTACCCAAAGTCACAGTAAGTGGCAAAGCCAGAAAACGAATCCACTTTTTTGGTTCAAAGCCCTTGCACACTCTATATGTATCATCACCCCGTGAAGGCCACAATTATCTTCCCTTACTGTCACCCCGGGTGCTACTGGAAAGTAGTTCACAAGACAAGTCCTATTCCTTCTTTGGCCAAACTGCAATGTGAACAACCAGCTTCCTCTTTCAGCAATTTACATTCATACTGTGTGTCGAGAGCCTGCCTGTAAGTTAATAAAGTGGATTCCTAACACCACAAGGCATTTAGTCTAACACTTCAAGCCAGTATTATCACTCTGTTACATTACTAGCAAGTGTAACATTAGGACAGCAAAGCCCAACAACAGCGCCCCATCTGTGGCAGCCTCTCCTCTCTGGGCTGGCTGTTTTGGGTTATAGGTGTCCACGTGCATTGTCGTGCCATGCATCGCCACACACACTTGGGACGGCGGCCACTGTCACAACATGCTTGATTAACAACACTGGAGCAAACCCCTCAGGAACAGACCAATTTGAAACTCGAGTTCTAGCAAATGCTAGTACATGCCGTTGGTTCCTTTTCCCAATCTTAAAGACTGTTATCTTTACTCTTGGACTTTCAAATTTCACCTTCCCATAATTATGGGTGGGAAAATAAAATACATCCTGCAAATCCTCCCATCTTACCACAGAGTTTGAAGACTACTGAAATACCTTATAACTGGACCAAATGTATTCACACTGGATCTGAAATCCTGTGTATTACCTGACCATATAATTACTACTCTTGTGCTTGTCTTCCGTAATTGTTCCTACAGTAGATTTTTTTAGGGTAAAAAGTACATGCTTGCGGGGCTTTAAATAATTTTTTACCCCTGACCTAACCTCAAATTCTAGGGTCAAGAAGCCCGAAAGGCTGAACTTTTAGACGACAGGTTATAATTACATATAGGCACAAATATCTTTAGTGAGAATGGGAGTGAGCCTTGTGCGAGGCTGTAGGGACATACAAGCCCTTCACACATACCAATTCGACACATGACCCCTGGGTGCTCAGAACGACTCTGGTGCTAGACGAACGGTCACTAGGGTCAATGAAAGAATTAAAGAAAACGGAACTGAAATTAAAGAAAACGATATGAGATTAAGGGCCATGCTCCTTCACGGAGCTACGAAATTTAAATCTTGATAGTGAAGCTAGAGACGTGAGATATCAGGTAGTCACAGATCACACTTAAAATGCATCTTCTAAAAGTCGAGGGAGGACCACCTCACACACATCATGATGGCTACTACTAAAAAAAAAAGTGTCGGCAGTGACGGAGAGAACTGGAACCCTTGTGCAGTGCTGCTGGGAAGGGAAAATGGTGCAGCTGCTGTGGAGCACGGTACGGTTGTTCCTCAAACAATTAAATTGCCAATTCCCCTCCTGGGTATGTACCCAAAAGAAATCACCAGAAGAGACTTGCAAACTCATGTTTATAGCTGCGTTACTCACAGCAGCAAAAAGACGGGAGCAACCAAGTGTCCATCAACAAATGAATGAGTACACAAAATGTGGTACAAACACACACTGGAATATTATTCAGCCTTAAAAGGAAGGACTTCTGACACAGGCTAGGACACGTCTGAACCCTGAGGACATACGCTTAATTGAAATAAGCCAGTCACAAAAAGACAAATACTGTATGACTCCACATATGAGGTACCCAGAGTAGAGAAATTCACAGAAACGAAAGCAGAATGGGGGCTCCCAGGGGACGGAGGAGGATGCCCTGGGGAGGAGTTGTTTATTTAATAAAGTTCAGTTTCAGTTCTGCAAGATGCAAAGAGGTTCTGTGGAACCTCAATGTAAATGGACTTAATACCACCAAACTCTTCACTTAGAAATGATTTAAATGGTCAATTTTATGTTATTTTTTGTATGTTACCAGAACAACAACAAAACAATTTTTTAAAGCAAAAGAGGGACAAACTTTTGATGCATAAAGCACTTTGGATGAATCTTAAGGGGAATTATTCTCAGTGAAAAAACTGTAATTTCAAAGGGTTACATACTGTGCTGCTGCTGTTGCTGCTAAGTCACTTCAGTTGTGTCCGACTCTGTGCGACCCCATAGACGGCAGGCTCTCCTGCCGTCCCACCAGGCTCCCCCGTCCCTGGGATTCTCCAGGCAAGAACACTGGAGTGGGTTGCCATTTCCTTCTCCAATGCGTGAAAGTGAAAAGTGAAAGTGAAGTCGCTCAGTCGTTCCAGACTCTTCGTGACCCCATGAACTGCAGCCTACCAAGCTCCTCCATCCATGGGATTTTCCAGGCAAGAGTACTGCAGTGGGGTGCCATTGCCTTATAAAATATTCTTAAGATGACAAATTATAGAAATGGAGAAGAGCAGTTGCCAGCACCTGGCATGGTGATGCTGAGGCAGCAGATATGACAAGAGAGCGATAGGAGGGGCCTCTTACAGTGATGAAAATGTGCTCCACCTAGATTGGATCAAGATCAATGCCCTGACTGTACTATAGTTTTACAAGATGTTACATTTTGGGAAAACTGGATAAAGGGCATACAAGATCTCTGCATTATTTCTTACAACTGCATGTGAGTCTACAATGATTTCAAACATTTTTAAAAGTCTGGGCTTCCCAGGTGCTGCTAGTGGTAACAAACCCGCCTGCCGAGGCAGGAGACGGAGGAGACACGGGTTCAGTCCCTGGGTCGGGAAGATCCCCTGGTGGAGAGCACGGCAGCCCACTCCAGTATTCTCACCTGGAGAATCCCACGGACAGAGGAGCCTGGCGGGCTACAGTCCATTGGGTCGCAACGAGTCGGACACGACTCGGGCTGAACCCCACCACCACCAGCTAATTTCAAGCAGAACACGACCTCCTTAGGTCCTCAGGCCAAAGGCCTCCTCCTCTCTTTTCCCCCATCTCCCCTGACAAGGTGAGTCTCAGGACCAGAGCTCCTATGCCATGAGGAGGTTGCCAGTCAAAAGGCTAATAGGATGAACTGGCAGCAACGTTTTCAGTCTCTGGAGTACTTAGGATCTACCTGAAGGGCTTAGCAAAAAGGCACCGAGAACTTCTTCCTTATCTGGGCCCCTGCTCTGGGGAGTTATGAGGATATAATTAGAGGTGACGTCACAGTTTGGCAGCACCAGCAAAATCTTACATTCCTATCCACTTCCGTAATTAAAATGATTCTAATCTCTTCCTATTTTATTCACCAAAGATTTATGGGATGTTAATAACTTCTCCCCTACCACCCCCTATCCTCTGCTCCTTCTCCAGATTGTTACAATGCAAGAGTATCACATTACCCACAGAGTTTGAATTAAATGCCTGTAGCTGTTTCTGCATAAAAATCTTGGGAAAATAAAGAACAACTTCCTTAGAAAGCTCCTGCTTGTACCTTTTACAAGCGCAGAGTCAGCTGGAGAGAGGAGTTCTTTCCAGACATAGGATCGGGTTTTCCCAGGGAACTTTCTGCCTTCTGCTAATTTATATTTCACTCTGTATAAATGCTCAAAGATAATCAAAGGACAGAATTTTAGGAATCTCTAAATTACATTTACATTGGTCTATTCCTTGTCTATGAGCTTCGTGGCAAAGCCCAGTTTCGCTTCATACCCTAATGCTTTTATCTTTCCAAAGCAGTGTCTCCTGGAGTTCGAACACCTCTTTTGTCATGGTGTCTATGTTCTGCTGCATACGCTGCTTCTCCTGCAGAGGAGGAGGGGAAGAAGAAAAATAAAAGAGCAGGAAGAAAAAGAGGATGGGGTGAGAGGGAGGAAAGCAGAAGGGAAATAAAGCTGATAAAGAAACTTAACAAAAGGAGAAAGTCTGTGATGAACAGGAAAAGCAGGAACTGCTTGTGGGAAGGAAGGATGACACGCAGCGTCTAGGCGCCGTGACTCCACTGGCCTGGTGCTGGGACAGCCAGCGAGGGGACTGGGGACAGCTGTCCCAGCCACAGCCACGGCAGCCAGCCAGTGGGCTTCTGCACACGCCCAGCTAGCTCCACACGTGTACTCTTCTGCTCCTGACTGCCCTTCCTCAAACATGGGACACTTGCACTTCTAGAGAGGGGAAGTCAGAGCTGCTCATGAGCATGTGACCCCTACCACTGACAACAGCAGGAGTTTCTGAACTCTATTGTTTTAGGCAGAACTGAAAAGAACATGAGCGGGACACGGCTCAATCATTCTGAATTTCCTTTAGCAGCATCTATGACAGCAAGAACAGTGTAAGTTGCAAATGAACAACAGCAGTTTTTAGAAACACTTGAATTTCAGCATTCAGCCATTCTTAACTGTTGAGCAGGCAGTGATGCACAGTTTATACCCTCTTATACTTGGCAGGTTTTCCTTTCTGCATTACTGGTAAATTATCATCTCCTACTTTCCCTACTCACACATCTCTCATGTACTTACTTTACCGTGTGGTTCTCAATTCTAAAGACCAAAAAGCGTTATTTTGGATAGTCAAGATTCTTCGGTTATAAGAAAACGTGTATGTTAACATCTGGTGGTGGTTTAGTCACTAAATCCTGTCTGACTCTTGTGACTCTATGGACTGTAGCCCTCCAGGCTCCTCTGTCCATGAGATTTCTCAGGCAAGAATACTGGAGGAGGTTGCCATTTCCTTCTCCCATATTAACATTTGAAGGATGTTAATTCTAAATAAGAAAATACCTAAAACTAAAGTTTGTATACCCAGCACCTTAGGCTTTTAAGTTAGAGACCATACTGACAAGTTGTAAAAGTCAAGCATTAAAATTCCTCTTAAATGCAATCATCACATTAAAAATTAGAACACTTAATCAGTTCTAATGTAAGTTACTGAATTTGAGAAGCAGCACCCAAAGCAGTTTTATCATTCTTTTGAAATTGTAATGGGGAAAAAAATATATTTTAACTAGAAAAAGAAGTACGTGGCAGGCATACTGACACACAAAAACAAGAAGACAAAAAGGGAGAAGTCACACATTACTTTTAAATGCCAGCAAGACACAGAGTTTGGATAATATACTTCTTGCCATATATGGAAAAACTAAGACAACTAACTCCATATGTAACCTGATATTTTCAAAGGGTTATCTGTGTCTGCATTTAGAATTCACAAATTCTACCCGCTTTCAGCAAGCCAAGTTCAGTTATTCTCAAGAATGACAAAAAAAGTAACATAAATTCACAAATAGAATCACTTCTTTTCCTTGATTAAATCATTTTTAAAGTCATTCACATGGGGGGAGATTAAGTGAGTCAGATCCGTGGGGGAAGAGAAAAAAGAGGGGGAAAAAGTAGGGGGGAGGGGAGTGCTGAGCCACTAGGGACACGGATGAGCTGAGTGTGACACACGGGAGGCAGCTCAGGGTCGCTGGGGTGGGCCTCCCTGACATCGCCACGGCACCGCTGCTCAGTAACACCAGACGCGCTGGGAAAGCAGGCCGAGGAAGCAAGCGGGAGCCAGTCCCAGCAAACCTAACCCCGTGTTTATAAAAAATGGCAACCTCGGAGGAAAGCCACATTTAAAGAAAAACAGAGACGCATGCCAGGTAGCAGGCCTAAAAGGATGAGAGCTGCTGTCAAAGGTTTCCTGGAAGCCCACAGGGCTCCCCTCCTGGGACCCTCCCGCGGTCCTGGAGCTCCTTGCCGGGGAACCTGAGCCGCAGCCTCAGCCAAGCGTTGCCTTCTGTCTCCCGCCAGGCATCCAGGCAACTTCTTTTCATTTAGCCGTTTCAGTAGTGCACCTACCTGAGTGAAGATCAAACTTCTCCCCCAAGAATCATGTCCCCAAATATAGCACTCACTACCTTCCCAAGGACCATGGCGCCTGCAGCGCCTCCTTTTGCCCACTTCCTAAGGTGTCTTTAGGGGAGAACGTGCTTAGGAATGAAAGACAGTAACAAAAGCTTCTGCTACTGAAAAGAAAATACTTAGAGGGCTCCCAGCATTAATTTTTAAGCCTGCCCTCATGTTTCTCACTTGTAAAATGTTAGGGTGCAGCCAAATGTGAAGAGACAAGGACAGGGTCTGTGGCATTTTAACCCCCTTCCCTCCCAACACACATGCCCTCACTCCATTCAGTGCATTTTCTCCTCAGAAAAGGTATTTCCACAGTTCCCGCACGTACCTCAATTAGCTCATCTCTTTGTCGGAGGCCTTCTTTAAGCTCATCCATCTTGTGCTGTAGCACGCTACACATATGTTTCTGCCTTTCTAACTCCTGTTATTAAAGAAATGATATGGTTAACAGAGATGGTGGCACACGACAGACGGGAACAGCTGCAGCTAATAACAGAGAGGCTGCGTGTGAGCCCAGACACACACCTGCACTGCCATGCCCTGTAACTTAGAAGAATTCTGCATTCCATGGAAAGGCTCAGGAAATTCTCAATTTTCATCTCATATGATTACATAGCTAGAAAACCCAAACTAATCAATGGCAAAATTACTTTGAATAATGAAATGACTTAGTAAAACAACAGGTTATAAAATTAACAGGCAAAATTCAAGAAGTGCCACAGATCAAAATAAGAGAGAAGATACAAGAAACACACTATCAAAAAATAAAATACATACACGTAAATTTACAGGATATACCCAAAATATATACGAGGAAAATAATATAAAACATTCCTGGAAGACAGAGAAGTAGGACTGGACCAATGGAAAGGCAAACCATATTCTTGAATAAAACAATGCATCATAAAAATATAGGTTCCCCCTGAAATAACCTATGCATTTAATGCAGCCCAAATAAAAATACCAACAGGTTCTTTCCACAGAGCAACATAAGTTGATTACAAAGTTTATTTGGGAGAAAAACAAGAAAAAATAGCTGGAAAAAACACAAAAAGAAAAAGAAAGCTAACCTTACTAGATACTGAAACATTATTATACGGCTTATATAATTAAAACTGTTTTAATGGCTCATGAATACAGACCAATGGAATAGAATAGAAAAATCCAGAAGCAAGCTCAATTATATATTAAACCACCACAAAACAAAAAGTGGTTCAAATCAATGAGAAAAGCTAGGCTTTTAAATTAGCAGCGTTGGCATAACTGGATATAAACATGGAAGAACAACACTGGAACCAAGCTTCACAGTATACAGCAGAAGAGACCCACAGAAAGAAGAGGGAGAGAGAAAGAGAGACAGAAGTAAGGGAGCTAGAAGCAGCCGCAGAGAAGAGATGAGCGCATCGCTACCGCCAAGGAGTGGATGGAATACTAACAAACAACTCCAAAGTCCACAAACAGACAGGGAATGGGCGAGAAAAACTGGACTACGCAAACATTTAGAACTTTTGGGAAATTCCCTGGAGATCCAGTGGTGAGGCTTCGTGCTTCCACTACAGAGGGCAGTGGTTTGATCCCTGGTTGGGGAACTAAGATTCCACAAGCAGTTGCAGAGGCACCAAAAAACGAAACAAAACAACGTTTGCAAAAGCACTAGAAACAGCAAAGGCTAGCGACAAATGACTTCAAAAGACTGGTTACTAAGTTACCTCGGAGACAAAAGGATACCACCTTTCCATATAAAGAGCCTCGGAATAGAAATAAGGAGGGAAGAAACCCACTATTATTAGAATAGGCTAAAAAAAAAAGGGGGGGACAGTTCACAGAAAAAGAAGTACATTGCTCTGAGTACGAAAAGATGCCCATACTAAGAGAAATGCAAAATAAAACTGTGTTTCTCACCAAAACACCAGTAAAAGTCCCCAAACTTAACAATATACTCAGGGGAAAGTCGTATGGAGAAGGACACAGGCCCACTCTTAAACAGTGTGTGGGAATACAAAACTGTACAACCCTGACAAAAGGAGAATTCATCATATCCAGTAGGGTTACCAGGCCTTCTGATCCAGCAAACTCATTTTTCTGACTCGCACAGATACCAGCAAAAAATAAAAAAAGACCTATGCAGTACATTGGTTTTGCAGGACTATTTTGAAGAGCAAAAGACTGCAAACAACTCTAGTGCCCATTAATAGGAAACTGGTGGTACAAACTGTAGTATAAGTGATTAAAAAAAAAATATACCCAAAATATATACGAGGAAAATAATATAAAACATTCCTGGAAGACAGAGAAGTAGGACTGGACCAATGGAAAGGCAAACCATATTCTTGAATAAAACAATGCATCATAAAAATATAGGTTCCCCCTGAAATAACCTATGCATTTAATGCAGCCCAAATAAAAATACCAACAGGTTCTTTCCACAGAGCAACATAAGTTGATTACAAAGTTTATTTGGGAGAAAAACAAGAAAAAATAGCTGGAAAAAACACAAAAAGAAAAAGAAAGCTAACCTTACTAGATACTGAAACATTATTATACGGCTTATATAATTAAAACTGTTTTAATGGCTCATGAATACAGACCAATGGAATAGAATAGAAAAATCCAGAAGCAAGCTCAATTATATATTAAACCACCACAAAACAAAAAGTGGTTCAAATCAATGAGAAAAGCTAGGCTTTTAAATTAGCAGCGTTGGCATAACTGGATATAAACATGGAAGAACAACACTGGAACCAAGCTTCACAGTATACAGCAGAAGAGACCCACAGAAAGAAGAGGGAGAGAGAAAGAGAGACAGAAGTAAGGGAGCTAGAAGCAGCCGCAGAGAAGAGATGAGCGCATCGCTACCGCCAAGGAGTGGATGGAATACTAACAAACAACTCCAAAGTCCACAAACAGACGGGGAATGGGCGAGAAAAACTGGACTACGCAAACATTTAGAACTTTTGGGAAATTCCCTGGAGATCCAGTGGTGAGGCTTCGTGCTTCCACTACAGAGGGCAGTGGTTTGATCCCTGGTTGGGGAACTAAGATTCCACAAGCAGTTGCAGAGGCACCAAAAAACGAAACAAAACAACGTTTGCAAAAGCACTAGAAACAGCAAAGGCTAGCGACAAATGACTTCAAAAGACTGGTTACTAAGTTACCTCGGAGACAAAAGGATACCACCTTTCCATATAAAGAGCCTCGGAATAGAAATAAGGAGGGAAGAAACCCACTATTATTAGAATAGGCTAAAAAAAAAAGGGGGGGACAGTTCACAGAAAAAGAAGTACATTGCTCTGAGTACGAAAAGATGCCCATACTAAGAGAAATGCAAAATAAAACTGTGTTTCTCACCAAAACACCAGTAAAAGTCCCCAAACTTAACAATATACTCAGGGGAAAGTCGTATGGAGAAGGACACAGGCCCACTCTTAAACAGTGTGTGGGAATACAAAACTGTACAACCCTGACAAAAGGAGAATTCATCATATCCAGTAGGGTTACCAGGCCTTCTGATCCAGCAAACTCATTTTTCTGACTCGCACAGATACCAGCAAAAAATAAAAAAAGACCTATGCAGTACATTGGTTTTGCAGGACTATTTTGAAGAGCAAAAGACTGCAAACAACTCTAGTGCCCATTAATAGGAAACTGGTGGTACAAACTGTAGTATAAGTGATTAAAAAAAAAGAGGAAGAGCTCTCATCAGGTGATAGGATCAAGATACAGAAAAATAGTACAGTATGCTCCACTTTCTAAGAAAGGAGAAACACAAATATATTTTATTTTTTGAATGGGGAAAAAGGTCTTCTTAGAATTTTTTTAAAAAAGGGAGGATAAACCATTTAATTAAAAAAATTCCCTTAAGGAAGGAGAAAAGAGGGATGAAGAGAATGAGACAAAAGACTGCCTTCTTTCCGTTTTTTTTTTGTTACTGATTTGACTTCAGATCTGTGTAAATAATTCACAAATTGTATAAAAAATTTCATTGTGGAAGCAACCCAAGTGTCCACTGACAGACGAAGGACAAACAAAATGTGGTACATAAACACTGTGGAATATTATTCAGGAAGAAAATCTCGTCACGCTATGAACATGAATGAACCCTGAGGACAGTACGCTAAGTAAAATAAGCCAGTAACAGACAGACAAATATGATCCGACTTACATGAGGTACCTGGGGGAGTTAAGGAGAAGGCAATGGCAGCCCACTCCAGTGTTCCTGCCTGGAGAATCCCAGGGACGGGGGAGCCTGGTGGGCTGCGGTCCATGGGGTCGCTAACGGTCGGACACGACTTCACTTTCCCTTTTCACTTTCACGCACTGGAGAAGGACATGGCAACCCACTCCAGTGTTCCTGCCTGGAGATTCCCAGGGACGGGGGAGCCTGGTGGGCTGCTATGGGGTCACACAGAGTCGGACACGACTGAAGCGACTTAGCAGCAGCAGCGCGAGTCAAACGCACAGGGACAGAAAGCAGCACTGCTGCAGGAGCAGGAGGAGGAACTGGGGGGCGGGGGTGAGGGGTGTTTAATGGATACAGAGTTTCAGTTTTACAAGATGAAAAGTTTTCGAGAGCTGTTACATAACAATGTGAATAAACATTAATGAGATGCACACTTTAAAATAGTTAAGATGGCAAATTTTGTAATTTTTTTTTCACAATTAAAAATAATTTCATAATAAAAAACTTGAAAAAGCAATTCCTAAATATTGAAAAGAAACTGTAGTGAACCTAGATATAGGTATCCAGTTAGTGGAGTAAGCACAGAGAAACTATTTCAAGTAACTTTAAAAAAAATGGTTGTACTATATACAGCCAGGCAGTAAAATAACAACCAAACACCAAAAAACAAACATGCTTTTAACTATTTTCAGTAATTATACTGCTGGTGGTAATGCTGGTAGTGCTATTCTAGGTACTGTGGGATAAAGCAATGAAAATAGAATATAACAAAATTACTCCCATCCCGAGTGACTCTGAGAACTGGGAAGGGTAGTTTCAGAAGAAGGAGATACGCATATGCAAAACAGAGAGGTCAGGTAAAAATCCTAAGTCTGAATATAAATTAGCACTATACACATATTTAAAAACAAAAGAATACCCTGTATACACATCGCCCTCACACAGCACTGAAAAGGTCTAGAGACAGTCACCAACATTGTGGCATGCACCCTGAGCACCCACACTGCTCTAGCGAAAGAGAACCAGGGCTCCTTGGACTAACAGCTGACTCAGGTCTGCAGCAGAAAATGTACCAGACAAGCCCTGAAAACTTGCTTACACTACACAGCAAAGAAGATATCACAGCCAATCAGACTCAGGTCGAAATTACTTGGGAATCAACCTGAAGATGTTCACTTTAGATAAAAGTGGGACAACTTGAAAATCAGTAAGAATAAAGCTACAGTGGATGGAAATCATCAAACAAATCCCTGCCTTCATAATGGTTTTTTAAAAATACTTAATAATTGGTCACTGTTAAACAATTTATTTTGAAAACTTGTAAACAAAGGAAAAGAGTCATGCTTTTATCTTGCCTTTCCTCTGTAAACTGTTTCACTGAGTAATAAGGGATGAGGGGCAATTTACACTAATAAATAAAGCAGAGTCAAGTGAAAAGACAAGTCATGGAATGGGAGAAAATATTTGCCAACCACGTATCTGATAAGAACTTGGATCTAGAATATACAAACTCTAACAATGCAATAACACAAAGATAATCCAATTTAAAAATGGGCAAAGGATCTGAACAGACATTTCTCCATAGAAGATGTACAAACAGTACACATATACAAAATATACTCAAAATCATTAGTCATCAGGGAAATGCATTCCAAAACCACATCTCCTCAGATGGCGAGGAAGAAACTCAGATAAGAACAAGTGCTGGTGAGGATGTAGAGAAATCAGAATCTGCACACACCACCGGAGGGAATGGAAAGCGGTGCAGCAACTTGGAAAAGTGTCTGGCTACTCCTTAAATGTTTAAACACAGAGCCGCCGGATGACCCAGCAATTCCACTCCCAGGTATAATATTTAAAAGAAAGACGAATGTTCCCACAAAAAACCTGTACACAAATGTTCAGGTATAATTCATCACAGATAAAAAGTGAAAAAAAAGTCCATCAATACATGCATGGATAAACATGGTATATATATATATCTATATCTATACAATGGAATATTATTAGGCTATAAATATGAATGAAGTACATATGCATGTACCACACAGATGAACTTGAAAATATTAACCAAAGTGAAAGAGGCCAATTATAAAAGATTACACAGTATATGACTCCACTGATATAAAAGGCAACTAACTCTACAGGGACAGAAAGTAGAACCAACAGTGGTTACTGAGGGCTGAGGGGCTGAGAGCGAGAGGATTGCTGAAGGGTACGGGGCTGCTTTTCTCACGTGATGAAACACTCCAAAATTGGTTGTGGTTGCATTTGTCTGTGAAGATGCAAAATAACCCATTGAACTGTATGAAGTATATGGTATGTGAATTATATCTCAATAAAGCTGTTTTAAAACAATGATGGAAAAATAAAAGAAAGCAGTAAAGATAAAGATAGAATGTCATTTTGCCACCCCTAATCAACTAGTGGATATAGATACCCTGTTGCAGTATCACAGAGATGCCCTATACCTGGACCTCCTGAAGGGAAAGAACCTATGAAGTAGACAACCCGCATGTGATGAAACCTCTAAATCTAACTATTTATAGGAAACACAGAAGAAAAAGGAGCATGGTAAAGAACTGTGTTAATGAAAGAGCAAAATCCCCAAGACTGTCAGATACTGTTAAGACCAGCAGTCCAGTTTCTTCAACCCATAAACTGCAAGAGAGAAAAAGAGGTGAAAGGAAGCCTACAAATAGAGATTTGTAAGACATGACAACCAACTCCAAGGTGTGGAACTCATCAAGACTCTAAGCATAAAAAAGAAAAATAATTTATCACATTTGAAACAACTGAAATTTTAAAAATGACAGGATATATAGTATGAAGGACTTCTTAACTTTTCAGATGTAAAATGATCTTGCCATTATATTTTTAAAAAGAGAGGACATGTTTAAACTCATATTAAACTCAGGAATATTCTGGTGGTCCACTGGTTAGGACTTGGCACTTAATACTGCCCAGGATCTGGGTTCAATCCCTGGTCAGGGAACTAGGATCCCACAAGCCTTACAGTGTGGCCAAAAATAAATAAAACAATAAGCTCATATTAAAATATGGGACTTGCTTCAAACAAACCGAGTGGGGGAAGTGGACTTGGTAAAACTGGCTATGCATTGATGGCCTGTTTGGGGTCAGTGATGGGTTCAGGAACGTTCATGATACTCTTCTCTCTCTTTTTTTTTTTTTTGGTCTGTTTAAAATCTGCAATAAAACATTTTGTTATATCTCAGATAAACTGAAAAAAAAAAAAAAGAAAGGAAAAAGAAAAATAATTCCCTACTATAATGCTGACATTCCTAACCAGGCATTCTGTCCCTGAAGTACAGACACAATATGTAAGACGCAGTTACCATAATCCCAGCAGAAAACACAGAAAGACATTTTGAAAGGTGACATGAATATTGTTGTGTAAAGGAAACAGGAACATCTCCTGTGTGAGGCAGTATCTGTTTAGGAGAAGAGAGGTTGGGCTGAAGGTGCATCAGAGACAGCCATGCCCACAAAGTCTTCTATATCACCGTATTTGAAGCAGATTCCCAGGGCATTAAAAACAACACACAGACTTTTCAAAGTCAAAAAGCACAAGATTTAGAAACAAAAACAAACTGGGAAAAAAAAAAACAACCCACAACTCTATGTATACTAAGACATCTCTATATCCTAGAAAATGATAGGAGGGAAAATGAAGTTGGTTAAAACAGCTTATCATAGGGATTTTTTTTTTTAACACTCAAGGTCATTGGAGAAGATAGAAAGATAAGAACTCATTTTAGTACTGACCATTCAATACATAGCATGAGCTCTTCTTCTAATCTGTTAGAAGCAAGAGCCAGAAACAGACATGAACAATGTGTGGCAAGGCAGAAGGAGAGTCCAAGGACTAAGAAAAGTCCTATGGCTTGGACTCTCCACAACTGGCTGATGAGATATAGGAAGACTCAAAGAGGAGCCCATCTACATCACCACCTAGTCAATGAGCCACTGCCATCAAGGTGAAAACACCCGGAAACCTCTATCACCTTATCTAGACGCAAGTCTTCTTATCCTAATGGTTTTGTTTACAGACATTATTTTTTCCAAGGAGTTTAAGGGAAAATCCAGCAGAAACTACAGAGTTCCCAAATACCCCTGAGCCCCCTCCCCCAACTCCCAGAACAGCCTTCCCCGACTATCAACATCCTAAACCAGAGGGATATATTTGTTGCAATCAGTGAGCCTACACTGACACGTCATCGTCACTCAAAGTCCATAGCTGACATCAGAGTTCACTCTCAGTGCTGTACATTCTGTGAGCTGTGATACATGTACAATGTATGATACAGAATAGCTGCTGCTGCTAAGTCCCTTCAGTCGTGTCCGACTCTGCGACCCCATAGACGGCAGCCCACCAGGCTCCCCCGCCTCTGGGATTCTCCAGGCAAGAAGAACACTGGAGTGGGTTGCCATTTCCTTCCACTGCTGCCCTAAAAATCTCCTGCACTCTGCCTCTTCAGCCTTCCTTCCCCTAGTTCAGTTCAGTTCAGTCCAGCTCAGTCGCTCTCTTCGCAATCCCATGAATTGCAGCATGCCAGGCCTCCCTGTCCATCACCAACTCCCGGAGTTCACTCAGACTCACGTCCATCGAGTCAGTGATGCCATCCAGCCATCTCATCCTCTGTCGTCCCCTTCTCCTCCTGCCCCCAATCCCTCCCAGCATCAGAGTTTTCCAATGAGTCAGCTCTTCGCGTGGGGTGGCCAAAGTACTGGAGTTTCAGCTTTAGCATCACTCCTTAAGGAAATGGCAACCCACTCCAGTATTCTTGCCTGGAGAATTCCATGGACAGAGGAACTTGGTAGGCTACAGTCCATGGGGTGGCAAAGAGTTGTACACGACAGAGTGACTTCACTCACTCACTCACTCTTCCAAAGAAAACTCAGGGCTGATCTCCTTCAGAATGGACTGGTTGGATCTCCTTGCAGTCCAAGGGTCTTTTTCAACACCACAGTTCAAAAAGCATCAATTCTTCGGTGCTCAGCTTTCTTCATAGTCCAACTCTCACATCCATACATGACTACTGGAAAAACCATAGCCTTGACTAGACAGACCTTTGTTGGCAAAGTAATGTCTCTCTTTTCAATATTCTATCTAGGTTGGTCATAACTGTCCTTCCAAGGAGTAAGCATCTTTTAATTTCGTGGCTGCAGTCACCTTCCCCTAACCCTGCTGCAGATACTTCGTAACACTTTGTAAAAGTGACGAAAACAGACTGGAATGAGCATTTTCAGTCCTCAAGAAATCCCTATAGAGTCTACAGTAATAATGTGGGTCCCTTAGAGGTTATATTAACACCTTTTCTCCCTTTATTATGTACAAATACAGATTGTTATTGCTTCTAACAATTCACCAAAGCACATTTCCTAAATTCTTTTCTTTTCTTTTTTTTTAATACAATGTACTGCAACTGATTTCTTCATAGTAATATCCATCTGTCCTCTGCTTGGGCTGATTTCAGCACTTTAAAAAAAATCCAATACGCTTTTAAGGGAACGCAACTTGTTTCCTGCGGCTGTCAAAAGGCAAAACCAGGCCTTGGGCAGTGGGTTTTATTTTCCATCTGCACATTTTAACAATATAGCTTACAAATCACTAAAGAAAACATCTGCTGATTTCTGATCCACATCTCCACACTGCTGTTTCCAAATAATTGGTTAAAGACTTCTCCCCAATCATTTAGAAAAAGGTTCTCTTGAAAAATGAGAGAAGAAAAGAAGAAGAGAAGAAAAAAAGAAAAGAGAAAAAAACGAGCCATCTCACTGAAAGCCTTTGAAGCTTTGTGGAGTTCCAGTTATAACAGGAAGAAGTAATTCACTGTAATTGTCTAATTAAGAGACAGAAACTAAAGATAAAATTTGAACTGCATTCTATTTTCAGAAACTAAAGGAGCTGATAAGTTTCCCCTTATGAAAATAAATTAAATCTTATAAAAATTAAAAAAGGAAAATATTCCAGGAATGGCAGTCTTATGTTCTGTTGATTTCCTTGCACCAACTAGTTTTGAGGGAAATACAATTCCCCGGGACCCTGGCCTCTTCCATTAAACCCAGTACTTAAAAAATTTTTTTAATTCTCCTTTATTCTTCATCGATAATACTAACAACCATTCACTGAACACATACTATGTGCCAAATAAACACTTTATAGTCAGTAATAATCATTAACCCACTCACCACAGAACTATGATGTAGATATTACTGGCCCCATTTTACAGAAGAAAACAGTACTTTTTAAATAGCAGGTTTTAATTTTCTGACCCCAGAGAAAGGCATGATGTAAAATGAGCAAATTACCTTTGATTTTTCTTCATTTTCTCTATAAAACTCCGCCATCTGTTCCTCTTGCTCTTCAATAACATCCTTGAGGGTATCTACTTGGTATATCAAATTGTTCTTCTCATTGTCTAACTGTGCATTGGAAACCATGGCTTTCTTGTATTTTTCTTCCACCTCAGACAAAGACTCCTAAATGAAAGTCAGAGTCGTCAGTCTACTATCTCAAATACATTCATCACCTATAGCCCTGGCACAAACACACGAAGATGCATTTTTGCAAAATACAAGCAGTTTTGGAAGCTCTCTGTTTAGTAACATGCACATAAAACAGGAGGACGACAATAAGCCAAGAACGCCATTATCAGCACTTTATGGGCTCTCTGCTATCCAAGGTAGCAAAATCAAGCGGCAGTGTAGCCTCTGAAAGACGAAAAGGCATGCAGGCAACATGTGAGAGTCACAGTGTAAAAGTCACAAAGCGAAGACTCATTAACGTTTTCAGAAATGTTACTCCTGTAGTTTTCAACAACAAGCTATCTGGTACTCTGAATGCAATGACAGGGAAGATAGCCTCTTTTTATACAAGCAAATTTCATACTCCTTCAAATTTCACCATTTCTTGGATCTGTGTTTTTAGTACTTTCCTGTTCTGCATAATATTAATAAATGTATTCACATTTTCTCTGGAAATTATTCAAATATTAGCCATTTAAAATAAGCGACACAAAAACAATTAATTTTTTAAAAAAGAGCTACCAGGGGAATTCCCTGGCGGTCCTGGAGTGGTTAGGACTCCATGCTTTCACTGAAGGGCTTGGGTTCAATCCCTGGCTGGGGAACTCAGATAACACAAGCCCAGCTGTGAGCCCCCCCTCCCCGCTCCCAAAAAAGTGCTACCACTAAATGCCTCAATTTTTATATACTTCAAAGTTTTCTGCCTAAAATAGCTTACAGTCTGTTTCTAAATAGCTGCTTCTATTTTGGTAGATTACTATTACCTAGCAACATTTTTAAAGCTAAAAAGAAAAACATTTCACATAGAAAAAGTCATCATTTCTGTATTTTTAAAATGCTGATGCAAATGTTAACAAATAAAAGAGCAATGATATTTGAACTGAGGGTTCTGAGAGTCCAGAATCCTTTACACATTTATGATTAACTGATATTTGACAAGGGTGCCCAGACAACTCAGTGGGAAAAATAGTTTTTTTCATAAATTATGTTGGGGCAACTGAGATCCACATGCAAGCAAATAAAGGTGGACTCCTACCTCACACCATGCCCCGAAATTAACTCAAAATGGATCACAGTCCTAAATTAAAAGCCAAAATTATAAAATTCTTCCCCCAAAACACAGAAGTAAATCTTTATGACTTTGGAGTAGGCAGTGGTTTCTCAGATATGAAACCAAAAGAAAAAAACAGACTTCATCAAAATTAAAAACTTTTATACTACAAACTATATCATCAAGAAAATAAAAAAAGGAAAAACCAGAATCCTCATACACGGCTAGTGAGAATGTAAAAGAGTGCAGCTGCTTTGGGCAAACAGTCTGGGAGCAAGTCAAAATGCTAAACATAGAGCTGCCATATGACCCAACACTTCTATTTCTAGGTAATCTGCCCAAGAGAAATGAAAAGATATATCTATACAAAAAAACTGGACACAGATGTTTACAGCAGCACTATTCATAATAGATCCAAACTATAAACAATTCAAATGCCTATCAACTAATACATGGATAAACAAAATGTAGTCAATCTACACACTGGAATGTTACCCAGCAATTTTTACGTATATACACACCTACATACACACACAGATGCATGTTATGACATGGATGAATTTTATGACATGGATGAAAACATTAAGTAAAAAGTCAATCACAAAAGACAACATTGACTAGTGGTCTGGGAGTGAAGGAATGGACAACTGCTGATTAGTATGGGGTTTCTTTCTGGGGTAATGAAAATACTGTAAAACTGGTGATGTCTGTGCAACTCTGTGACTATGCCAAAAAAAACACAAAAAACCACTACACTGTACACTTTAAATAGGTAAATTTTATGGCATGTGAATTTTATCTTAATAAAGATACACAAACACACAAACACATACACTTAACTGTTTGCAAATCAGGAGTATCTTAATGTTTTGGGGTTTTTTTCCCAGAAAAAATGAACAAACTTTTAGGCCAACCCCACACAGTGCAGAATTTAGAATGATTCTGATCCATCTTAGAGACAAATAGCAAAAAATAAAAAAAAGAAAAAGAAAAGTCATCCTCACAATTCAGTCCCATATAAAATGGGGTGTGACTGCATGAACACCAGAATCTGAGGCAGTTTAAGCAGCAGCTGCAAGGATACAACATATAAAATGTATGGAAATTACTTTTCTTTAAACAACAGACCACAGAGGACTAGTTTAAGTGTCAAGGTAGTTTTAACGATTTTAATCTAATTCACACCAGTGATACCCATAAGGAATTAGTTTATTTAAATGTATCTACGGAATTGACTTTCAGTGTAGGTTCTAGACTAGAAGCAACAACATTATCTAGGATCTGGCTAAAAATGCAAATTTTCAATAACCCCATCCTAGACTTTTTGAATGAGAAAATCTGGGAGTAGAGTCCAGCAATTTGTGCTATTAATGAGATCCAGGTGACGATGGATGGAAGTTGGAGTGGGGAAACACCCCTCACAGGCAGACATACTTGAGAATAATGTCATAAGCAATGACTTAGCATTCTTTTTTAATAGGATATAGGTATATCGACAACCACTGTGCTTTGACCACCAACTGGATGATTTCGTAAATGATTTTTTTCTTCTGTTTAAAAGACTCATCTCAAGGATAAACATAATCTGAAGTCAAGTTCAATTATACACTATGAATTAAGAAAAGGGGTCTTATCTATTCAGAGTTTCAAATAAGGTGAATCTGTTTTCTGTATCCTTCAAAGAATGCAATAAATGGTAGGTCAAAAAGAGGAAAATGTTCAAAATAAAATGAAAAACAAGAAAGAATTCCTCTGAATCATTTGCTTTCCTGATACATTATGTTACATTCAATACTTTAACATGAATGTACTGATTGAGAAGTCCTGGATTTGTCCCCTTACTCTAAGATACTTCCAAGTCATAGCTCCAAAACTTGAGGATGAGGGCAATGAGGCTAAGGGGGCACACAGGCACACCAACTGGGATTCTCCTGATGTTCGCCAGTGCCCACTATGGTCAGTAGTGTCCAGGCATCCCAGGAATGCTCTCCACAAGCCTTCCCACCCTTTCTGGTCCTGAGTCTTAACTGCGTGCCTTCTGGGCCACCATCACCTGCATGAAGGTCTTGGCTGGTAGTTGGCCTAAGTCCCGTCATGCCACGGCAGCTGAGCTTTGTCTGCTAGGTTCACACTGTGCTCCTGGGGCACTGCCCAAGTCATCCTTCTGAACGCCTTGTTTACACATTTTTAGAGGTCTGGTGTCTATTTCTATGTTAAAGAAGGGAACTACCTGTGTTCAGAGATACTTACAGTAATTCATAATATTAGACCTGGACTTCTTAAGAAAACACAGGGAAGAGCATGATAATCAAGTGCCATTTATAACTAAAAGGTCTGCCACACACCTACACTTCTATGGAAAACTGGTAGCCATTCTTGCTACCATTTAAAAAGTGAATGTGTTAGTCGCTCAATTGTGTCTGACTCTTTGTGACCCCATGGAATATAGCCTCTGTCCATGGAATTCTCCAGGCAAGAAGACTGGAGTGGTTTGCCATTGCCTTCTCCAGGGGATCTTCCCAACCCAGGGATTGAACCTGGGTCTCCTGCATTGCAGGGAGATTCTTTACCCTCTGAGCCACTAAGGAAGATCCCTATTTAAATTTACCTCCACATTCTTTAAGGCACTGAATGTGTGTAACCCTTTTTGACCTACATGTAAAAACAACACCAAAACACAGTCCTCATGCTTCAGGGTCTTTCCACCACATGGGTTATTTATGGTAATGCTCTCTCTCTCTTAGATGTTTCTTCCTCCTGTTTCTAACACTGACTGAATTTGGTGACAGAAATAGGCAATGCTTTTATTTAGCTTGGAAGAATTTTAAGGTTTACTTCTCAATAAAAAAATATTCTTAGAACATTTCTTAGGTTTTTGCCTAACTCAGTTTTGTAAGCCTAAGACACAAGGGATATGTAAGTATCTTACAAGGTTTAAAAACTGAGTCCGGCTATCTTTTGCTGAATATTCCACAAACTACACCACACATGTAAATATCAGCAGAGACTGGAAGTTCGCCTTTCACTGCAGGTTAAGCACATGCTTGAAAGACAAACACTGTTAGTAAAGCCATGTGCAGTGGGGTTAAGAGAACCCGTGAAACCACCATTGCTGACACTTCTGCGCACAGAGAGCATGCTTGGGCAGCAGAGAGGGCCCTGATACCTTTAGTTCTTTAAGCCCCTGCATGTATCTCCCTTCTACATCCTGAATCTGGTCCTTAAGGTCATAGATATCCTGCAGGACATAGGAATGAACCATTGCATAAAACCACACACGCAAAGTCTCAAAGGATTCATGAAAATGTGAATTACTTCTGAATAGACCAGACCAAAAGAAGAGAAGTCCCAGTACACAAACGTGACTGCCACTCCAAACAGCGCAGGTGACGGTGGGGCTGGGGAAGGCCCTAGAGTAACCGATTCAGCACAGTAAACATTTTCTTGGCATTGACTCCTGTTGAAGCAATATTAGCAAACGGGGGCAAGACTGTGTATGGACAAAAGCTATAGCTTATAGCAGTTTCTAAAACACAATTTTGAAAATTGTATAAATCATTTAAATAATTTTGAGTACAACACTTCACCGAGAACTAGTAAAACATGTAGCAAATTAATTACAAGGTGAAAATTTTACTGAGTTATGCAGAAATTTTTAAAAAATGTAAAACTAGGTATGAACAAAGTTGTCTTCCAATGACTTGGTTACTGCCCACAATTCATTTGGGAGAAAGAGGAGTAAAGGGAGGGAAATTAAACACAAACCTTTTAAAATGCAATGTCAAATGAGACAGTCTATCCTGAGGACACCATTTAAATGATGAGAAAAGTCTTTGCTCCAAAAGTTACCATAATCCTTATAAAAAAAGTAAAGCAGGTCAAATTTTAACTGGAAAATATTGTCTCCCTTGTACCTAACCTTGCTACATAAGATCTATTCTGGATGGTTGATTCAGGTTGGAAATAACAGCTACAGGCCCTTGAAGGTAACTTTACAATTACAGGCAGGAACAATGGCTCACTGCACAGAGTTACATTATATCAACATGTCCTCTGCCTCTTCATTCCCTCCCCAGTGGGCTTGTCTTTACTCCCCGGTTCCCTCAACAGACGTTTAGCAAGTGCCTATGGTGCGCTGTGCTTAGTCGCTCAGTTGTGTCTGACTCTTTGTGACTCCACGGACTGTAGCCCGCCCAGCTCCTCTGTCCATGGGGATTTCCCACGCAAGAATACTGGAGTGGGTTGCCATTTCCTTCTCCAGGAGAACTTCCCAACCCAGGGATCGAACCCAGGTCTCCTGCACTGCAGGCGGATTCCTTATTGCCTGAGCCACCAGAGAGTGCCTACTAGGAGCCAGATTCTAGGACATACAAGGTCATTTCCTTCCAAGAGGCTGTAAATGGCAAGCATAAGCTGAGTCCGAAGCTGGAAGGCCCCATCCTCCTGTCTTTTGCTGGACCACTTAAAGGCAAGAACTGAGCTTATTTACTTTGCACCCCCCAATGCTTCTGCCTGGTACTAAGAGCTCAACAACACTGGCCCCTTCAGAGTCAGAGCTAGCGTGACCTGGGCCGCCTCATGCACAGCCACTGCCACCGCAGCAATCCTCCCGAGCCTCTGCTAATCCTCAGCCCACTGGACAAGCTGCCGGTATCACACAGCAGACTCCTGCTCCTGACCCGACTCCAGTCTGATTCGGTCACTAACAGTCCCTCCCTCCTCCTCTACTGTGTTAGGGGAAGGGGCGCCCAACTCCCCCCGGTCTTATCTGGACATTCCTCTCACCCACTCAGGCACTTTCTGTTCAGTCTCTCTCTACTGGCTCAATCCAACCAATGAAAATAATAACTAAGGCTGCCTTTAAAAGAAAGCAAAAACCCTCTCTTAACACTCTCTGTTGACCAATCAACTTCCAGCCTCCCACACTCTCTTCAGAGGAAGCTGCCTGCATTTCCTCCCATTACAGTTTTGACTTGCTCATCTCCTCCCCACTGTTCAACCACAGAGGAACAGTTCTTGCCTCCAAGGTTTCTTCCAGGCTGTGGTCAACCTTTAGGAATGCAAATCAGATAGCACCGCTTCCCTGCTTCATATTCCACTGTTGTCAGGGTGAACCTGAATTCCTTTCAGCCGGCCACACAGTGTTCTGGGATGTGGCCCATCATTACCTCTCCAGCCTCCTCTCTCATCCATTACGAATCCTCACTTTCCACCCTATCCTCTGGCAACTCTGCTACACAGATAACCTTCTGGTTCTCCGAATTTATCAGAGAACACCTTTACGCTTCGGCTTCTTTGCCTGGTTAATTTTCACTGATCCTTCACTCCTTGTCTCCTCTGAAAAGCCTTTCATTATCTCTTCCAATTTAGATGATGCTTCTCTGAATTCCCTTCACAGCCTTACTCTTGCTACTATGATAGCCACCACACCACCTGGCTTTACTGGTTTATATCCACTTGTCTTCCATGTGAAACAGTGAATTCCTCAGGTTTCCAAAGTATGTTTTACTGCCTGAACCTATGGGGCTCGATAAACATTGAATGAATGAATAAATGCAGTTTTTATTACTACCCTTGCCCCGTTCCTCACAAACAGCATGCTCAGCAAATAGACATTCATAGACATCTTGAAAGGGTTATTAATGAGACTGGAGGCTCAATTAATGGGTTAAATGAGCTTTCATTACTCAGGTATTTCTGTCATCCCAAATATTATCATACTTGTCTTATCATGAAACTCTGAGAGATAACTGTATTCAAGCAGCCAAATAATACTATAATGGCTCAAAAGACTAATAATCCCCAAAGTCTGGTTCCCTGTACATCCAAATATTTTCCATCTAAAATGTGGCCAATTATTTGAAAGGATGACTTTTATATACATTAGAAAGTTTTTCTGGCATTTGTAAACTAGCAGGGCTCATTCCAAATACCATCAAATGTTCAGGAAAGAGGACAGAAAAGAATTAACTAATCTCCTTCCTTTCAGACCCTAGTCACATTCTTGAACTGTATTAACAATTTTTTTTTTTTTAAGAACTCATACTTCTTTCCTTCCTACCAAGTCACATTAAATGTTAAATGGTTCTAGTATACTACAAAGAAGCCAAAAATAAAAAATGTTTATAAAAAGCAAACCAAAATGGCGGTTTACCCGCAATTCACTTAATGAGGTGTCTGGGTCTATTAAGCTGCTGGTATCCCCGCTTCCTCGCCTGGATGAGTTTCCACTTAGAGGGGTCGTCGCTGAGGCAGAATTTCGAGATGAAGGCTAGAGAAAAAGATAGATGACACTTTTAAGTCTTAGTTCTTTAAAAATAAATTTGCAGTGGAAACTACAAGTGGGACAGGGTGACAGGAAGAGCTCTAACACAGTGTGGATAAGAAGTCACCGAATGCAGCCCACAAGCAACTGAGACTGGCCTCGGTGGGGAGGGGGGAACGGGGTTACCCAGAGATGCGCCCAGACCTACTCAGCGCAACTGCGTTTGCTCACTCTTTTGGAATCCAGGATTCATAATCACTAAGAAGGAAATAGTTCATGTGAAGAGTTGTCTGTTTTCTAAGTTTATCTTTACTGTACTGTAAACAGCGCTGGGGTGAGGACATCAGCTTGATTTTGAACAGTTTCAGAAGGCTCTGTTGGTATGCTAATTACTAGGTTCCTGAAGCTGCTTCTTTAGAACCTTTTCTTTTCCCAACATTTTGTTGATAAAAGCTGGAGACACTGTCTTCAGCTGAGAGCAACAGCATTTTGTCCTCAGCTGTGGATGATGCCTCTGAATTAATAAATGGCAGAGATTTGGGCAGACAATTCAGCAGACAACTAGCCACATGCGGCGACTGAACACTTGGAATGTGACTGGTCCAAACTGAGAATTCTTTCTCAGGTGTGAAATACACACCAGATTTTGAACTCTTGATGTGGAAAAAAGAATGTAAAATATCTCACTGATAAGTTTTCATGTTGATTATGCTTAAAATATTTTGGACATTGGGGTTAAATAAAATATATCATTTGAATTAATTGTATCTGTTTCCTTTTACTATTTTAGTGTGGCTGTTAGAAAATTCACATGTGGCTTACATTTGTGGCTTGCACTATATTTCTAATGGACAGAACTGGCATATCATTGGGGGCATAGCGAAAGATTAATCCAGATAATTTCCCAGGATAACTTTCTAAAAATGTTTCTAGAAGAAAGTTAGAGACTCTTTTTTTTTTTTTAAAACACAAAGCAACTCCTTAAAAGGAATTATTTCACTTCAAAGAAATAATTTCTCTATACAGGAAAAAAGAAAGAAAACCTTCAGAGTTTGTCACCACCATTCCTAAGACACTTCCCCATTTCCAGTGTGTAATGGTTTCTTCTCAGGATGAAATTCTAGAGGACTGAAAATCAAAAGAGCAGCCACAAGTTTAAGAGGTGACATGCAAGGAAATAAAATGCAATGTCTCCCCTCTTCCCAGGGCTTCACATGATTCAACTGCAGAGGAATTTGGGGGTCAAGGACAGGAAGTAGATGAAGGAAGGAAGAGTAACTCCATGAGTTGAACTGTTCTAAAATCAAGAATTGTAGTAGAAAGTAAGCTGGTGATCTCGAGAACTTAATTTCCTTAGGAATTTATATACTCACCCTTGTGTAATTTTCAGCATACTGTTTATCAGATTTTTCATCCAACTAGAAAAGAACAGAGATAAAAATCAGAAAAGATGTTGAGCCTTTTGATTTTTTTTAAGGCGGAAGAAAAAAAGAAGTGACACCATTTGGGTTCTCCAAGTTCAACGATATTTGGATCCTAAAAGTAAACATACTAAAACTGAAATAAAAGTTGGGACACAGAAGACAAGATGTTAGCTTCAATTCTTATTCAAGCTATCCTATCCTTATGAAAAAAGTTAGAACTTTTGCATAGATTTTTCTTTTCATGGTATTTGAAACAATTAAAGAAAACTACATATAAATGTAAACTCTAGCATTGCAAAAGACACACACACACACACACACACAAATACTTATACATGTCAGAAGAAAAAGTCTGATAAAACCAAAAACCAAAAAACTTTATTTCATTATTAGTACACAAGACACATAGATAAGGCTAGCACACTTAGCCAAAAAAGTTCAGACTGGACTACAGTATGTTAAATGTATCCTCAAAAAAATTTCTCCACAGTCCGAGGATTTGGTTGTATGCTTTTTGTTTTTGCTTTTTAACTAATACATGCACAAGTATCTAAAAAAAGAAAAAAATCAAACAGCACAAAGGACATGTGCTACCCTCAAGGGCAATCTACTCTCAAGTCTTTACAAAATTCTAACAGTGGTGTCCCAAATACATCCCATATATTCTCTTTTCCCTTACCATGTTTCAGAGATTAGAGAAAGTATTTTTCTTCATTACATTTCTCACTCCCTGACCCCATGATACTTATTAATCTACTTACTATCTGATCTCTCTCTTTGATGTAAACTTCATGTCTGTACGTTCTTTTCTGTATTCCTAACACCAAGAATAGCACCTGGCATACAGAAGGACTAAAAACTTGTCAGATGAATGAATAAATGAACTACACTTCTTCTGCCCCTACAGACTGACCTCATTTAACAGCTGCGTAGTGCCCTAGTGTCGGGAGATAGCGTGACTAGTTACCCTCTCTCTCACAGACAGGCCTTAGGGTCGTTCAGTTAGTGTTTCAAGAAGAGAAGTACCTTAAAGGTCTCGCCTAAAACTCTGACTTTACAGCTGAGGAAAGAGAAATTTTAGATCTTGCTGAAGGATGAACAACTAACTGCCAGAGCTGGATCCAGATCTCGGTTTTGTCAATTTTCTCCTATTATTTACCTGTATAGACTGTCCCAATTACCACTAGGGAGAAAAAAAAATCACAGAGAAAGTTAACTAAATGAAAATATACCCAGACCCCAACTTCTAGACCAATAATCCTTCCAGCCCAATCTAGAGAAGAGATTTAAAAACTGTCCTCAGTTAATTATTAAAACACAAAACATCATTATTTCTGGCTCAGTTCAGATCACTTCACTCTAACTTCCTCATATTTGGAAGTTTTCTTTTTTTTTTAAATTACATTTATCATGTTCATTTTCTGTCTCAGTAAACACCTTTTTCTATAAGTACTAAATCAGAACATAAATCCTGTCTTAGCCTTTGAATTATTTTTGCTGCTTCTTACTATAATACCCTTAAAAAAGAATGGACATTATTTCATTTTGACTTCTTAAAACCACATATGAAAGGTCTTAAAATAAACAAGCAATAACAATAGTTTTTCATGTTGGCAAATACTGCCATAAGAAGGAATTACCTTCCTCATGTCTATGCTAGTAAAAATTTATTGCTTAATATTTAACGTGTTACTCCTCAGAACAAAAGAAATACTACATCTAAATAGACTGCCTTATTCTCCTTAGAGTACCTTCCAACTCTCTTCTCCTAATGAGTTAAAGAGAAAAACAGGCAGCATTCGGAAACAATCTTTCAGGTCCATCTGAAATTCTGTCCCTTAATTCGCTCTCAAACAAATGACCCCCAACCCATCCATTTTTTCACAGGCAGACACCTGAGAGAAATCTTACAATTGAGAGGGGGCATCAGTGACCTAGTCGACCACAGGGTTGATTCTCCTGCTGTCACTGTCCTCTGACAGAACTGCCGCAACCCAGGCTGGTCACGCGCCAAACTTCAGGACTGCGGAGGCAGCGAAAGCGCTGAGGGCAGCCCCACCGCAGCCCGGTTATTTTGGCTGCAGGGACCTGGCCAGAGACTCCCAACTTCTCCTCGTGCCACGTTATGCGCAGCCTTCCATTTAGACAAAAGCTAGCTGAAACCTGCTGTTCTAAATGCCCCAGGAGGTCTACACAGCTGCACTGCAACAAGAAGCTAGTGTTCAAAACGACGACCCAAAGACTCCACCAGATCCTGGAAAGGGTCTTAAATGGAATAAAATGCAGTCATATTTAATATGCTAAGGTATAAAAGAAGGAAATGCTGCTGGTAAAAGGGTACAAACTGTAAGATAAATAAAGTCTGAGGATCTAATGTAAAACATGGTGACTATAGCTGATTTTTCAAGAATTGTTGTTTATGAATAACACGGAAAAAATGAATATGTAGTAATATGAAAAGTCAGAAAACAAAGGCTCTATGTATAGTACTATATGGTCACAATTTTGTAAAGCAAGCAAATTAAACTGAGATAGAAAAGAATACTGAAAATAAATCATTAGTAAAGACCTCAGAACTTGCTGATGAATACTGACGACAGCTTACTACTCTCAAAAACTTTCAAGTACATTCCTAAATAATTAAATAACGTATTTTTCCGATCAAGAAAAGGGTTTCCTTGATAGTTGGAAATGGAAAGCTAGCTAACAGGCTTGTAATATTTTACATTCGTGTTAATCTGCAAAGAAGAGCACATGATGGCAAACTTCACTGCTGCTTTCAAGAATTTCAAAATATCAACCAGTAAACAAAGTGTCAACTGTCATCTTTTCTATATTTCGGTGATAAAATGCTTTTATCTTATCTATGTCTGGGAAATCTGAAAATGCTTTGCTCTTAACATCATAGAACACAGATTATTTCTCTTTAAGTCTAAACTCCATGATTATCTGTGGAAATTAGCACATGAAAAATATTTCTTAGAATACATATCTTGTCAAATCTTTGAAACCCTCTGTTTCAAAGAAGGGTATTTCTTATTATCAGATGAAGAAGCCCATTGGCCTTGTCTCAGCATATGACTATTGTGACTGATAATTTTGTCCTACTAAAATGGTACAGTGAAAGTGAAAGTGAAGTCGCTCAGTCGTGTCCGACTCTTTGCGACCCCGTGGACTGTAGCCTACTAGGCTCCTCTGTCCATGGGATTTTCCAGGCAATAGTACTGGAGTGGATTGCCATTTCCTTCTCCAGGGGATCTTTCCAACCCAGGGATCGAACCCGGGTCTCCCGCATTGTAGACAGACGCTTTACCATCTGAGCCACCAGGGAAGTCACCATAACGGAATCTTTTTGAATGGAAACAGAATTTTAGTTGTGAATACATTTTTAATACCATCATTTGAAAGGGTTGTTTAGAAATAGAAAGAGTTGTTTAGAAATAAAGATGCATTTTGTTCTAAATTATATTTCTTTTTTAAAAGGACACTGGAGATTTGATGTAACTGAGCTATGCACATCTGATAAGGAGAGCCACTTTCAGCAAGCAACCACCCTTCTGTCACCCATATCATAAATCTAATATAATGTGTGATCAAGAGTATTATATTAAGGCATTTGAACAAACTTTATTTTTTTTTTAAAGGTATAAAATTATAATCCAGTGAAGTATTTATAGTATAGTTTGCTTATGCTTCCCTGGCAGCTTAGCTGGTAAAGAATCCACCTGCAATGTGGGAGACCTGGGTTCAATCCCTGGGTTGGGAAGATCCCCTGGAGAAGGGAAAGGCTACCAACTCCAGTATTCTGGCCTGGAGAATTCCATGGACTTTCACTTTTCTTTGCTTAAAGCAGTCACTGGAGTCTAATCCTTTGTTAACTTCTAACTTATATGTATATACTGACTTGATAATGTTATTTAAAAATTCTATTTGGAGAAACCCCTAAAAAACAGGAGATCCAACCCCCCAACCACAAGGGTACTTTTTTCAGGAGCAGTGGTAACTACTGGTTTGTCCTTTGTTCCTCACATTTTCTGAGCAATATTAAACTGGCTTAGGTCTTCTTGTCCTTCTCCCAGCCCCTCAGTAAATCTTTTTTAAAACTGTATTTAGTATAAAATGTAGTCCTTAGGCATTAATGAGGAATTTGTTCAAAACATCACAGGATCGTATTTAATAAGAAAATTCCTTTATAGATCATTGCTTCATGACAAATTATGCTGTCCTGAAAATGCCCAGACTGAAAAAAATACTTTTGCATGCTGAATAAAAGTGAATACTTCACAACTTAAAGAAAAAAACCCCAAGATATTTCACATAAAAATGCACATTTCAGCTTATCCTTTTAAAAAGCATATGTGTGAGGGAGGGAGTGGGGGGTGGAGATCTTACCAACATCAAGTCCACTTTTTGTTTATAATGAGCTAAATTACAGTATAACCTTTCGAGGAAATAGTATTAGACTTTTTTTTTTTTTTTCTGCTCCAGAGAAGGGACCAACATATACATATATTTCAGGCTGTGCCAAGAGGCAAAATTACGGATATTACATAGGTACTTAGGCAACCATTCAGGGGGAAAAAAAAAATCACTGTGGCTCATAGGCTATAAAACAGGGTGCTGGCCAAGTTTACCAACTAAGGCTCTGGAGAATCTTGTGCTTCTGTTAGAAGGTGCCCAGCATGACTTGATATATATATGTATAGCCTATATGGGGGCTCCCCTGGTGGCTCCGTGGCAAAGAATCCACTTGCCAATGCAGGAGATGCAGGGTTTGTCCCTGGATCAGCAAGACCCCCTAGAGAAGGAAATGGCAACCCACTCCAGAATTCTTGCCCGGGAAATCCCACGGACAGGGGAGCCCAGCAGGCTACAGTCCCTGGGGTCGCAAAAGAGGTGGACACGACTTAGCGACTAAATTAACAACAAGAAGCCTATATACATGTGTATCAAATCCAAATCATTAGTTATATATCTTAAATATGTATAATTTTTATTAAAATGTGTAGACAAAAATTACTGGGAGAAGAGTTTTATTTAATTAGAAGCAGCAGTAGAAGACTTTAAAATAAAGTCAATCTTTTCACTTCTGTATAGTTACTAAAATAAATTGCGAAGAAATAAACGTAAGGAGGACATAACCAGTAATTCAGACATCACATTAGGTGCTAAGCGGATTCAAAGTTTTTAAGAGAAAGGGTGTACATAATAAATTAAATTGATTATATCTATGAAAAAACAGGTTAATAAGCAAAATAATAAAATAGGCAATATTTCAGGGGAAGGACCTGGGAGCCAGTCTTCTAACTTGGGTGCAGAGAGATTCTTTGATCTGATGAAAGCCAAGACAGGGGCTGTTGCTCAGCCAGCTTTGAGAGCCAACAATCTGGAATACTTGAGGACCACACTGAGAACTGTTTTCTAGGATCAGTCATTCAGAAGTAGCTATTTAAATACAATCTGTGATGTGCTAAATATAAAGAACTATCTCTTCATTAAAAAAAGGGTCTACTTTTTTGTTAAGAAACTGCCTCATCTGCTTCAAAGAGTTGATAACTAGAGCAGTTGTTGGTTCAAGGGCAAAACAACACAAAAACAACACTAATGTCAGCAACAGAGAGAAGGTGTTACAGACAAAAAATCAGGCTGTTAGATACACCAGGCAGGTAGACATCTGCTGCTGTGGGTTCCTTCATTAAGGTAAATGCCTCCAGGCATTTCTACTGGACACACTTTCCTAAATGCAGTTCCCAATGAACGTGAGGGCTTGCCAGGTGGCCCAGTGGTAAAAGAATCTGCCTGGCAATGCAGGGAATTCAGGAAACACAGTTCGATCCCTGATTGGGAAGATTCCCTGGAGGAGGAAACGGTAATCCAATCTAATATTCTTGCTGGAGAATTCCATGGACAGAGGAGTCTGACAGGCTACAGTCCATGGGGTCGCAGAGAGTTGGCCATGACTGAGTACAGAGCACACATAATGAACGTGAAGGCAGCGGGCAGGCACTTCTTCAAACACAACGCCATAATCCAAATGCTCAAAATCTATCCGGATTCTTCCCAGTTATGGTGAATTAGTGACATTGTACTAAGTAGTGTATTTTATTGTTCAACCTTCAAAGCCCACCTAAAAATTTATAGATTCACCAAAATGAAAAGAGAAGAAAAAAAACTAAGACCGATCAGGAATATCTAAATATGGGAAAGGTATTAGATGGGTTTAAGGAGTTTTTATCCTTTCATTAGGTCTGATACAATAAATAAGAAAAAAGTTCTTAACTAGAGAGGCATACTGAACTATTTATTGGGAAACGGCATGATGTACGGGATTTGCTTTAAAATAATTCAGGGAAAAAAAGGAGGGAAAGAGGAAGAAATAGATGAAATTGGCCAATAATTGTTTGGGCTGCTTCTGGAAATTTTCCATAGGAAAAATTGTTTAAAAAAATAAGAACATATCAATGTATACATTTTGAAACAAAACAAAAAACTATTTAATGCTAGTGTACTCAAATAAATTAAATTCTGATTTTAAAATAGCTACTGTATTAGCTGTTAGTCACAAGCCTGAGACAGTGGGTCCCCATGCGCTGCACTCACGCTGGTCAGCTCTGGGATGCTCACGTCATCCACGTCGGAGACGACGCTCCCCCTACGATTGGAGCGACTAAAATAATCAGCGGCAGAAACCTTTCAGTTAGAAAAAAATGAGATGCTTTAAAATTAAGGAGACAGAGAACAAAATGATAAGAACATTGTCATATGAGGGGAAACCTTTTTCTTTTTGTTGTGTGATAAAGTATCAAGAAATGAAATGAGGGAAGTGCTGTGATTACCCACTCAAGAAGGTAAGAAATGTAAAGGGTTCCAAAATGACATCACAGCTCCCTAAAATAAACTCTTATTAATTTTAGTCAGAGTTCTATGCTACAGAGATCATCATCTACTGCCGAAGAGGAGCATGACCCTCACCACGAGGGATTCTAGGATAGCATTTACCTAAAGCCTCCACTATATTCCACAAATGTATAATGCATTATAGCCCGACTCTGTTAAGCACGTATATGCTGAATGCAGAATACCCAGTGGCCACAGTTTCCTCTTTTTCGTATTTCTCAGGACCAGGAACTGTAGACCAAAACAACGAAGGAACTACACTGGCCTCTTTCTGGTTCCCTAAACACAACAGTCTCTTCCTACCTTAGCCGCTGGCACTGGCCTAAGAACTCTCAGCTCAAAGGTCACCTCCCTTGGAGACGCCTTCTCTGATCACCCCATCCCGAAGGGACACACACTCCACTCAATGTCCTCTATCATATCACCTGCTTTTTCTCTTCACAGTCTCTGGGTTTACTTTCTCTTTTTGTTCCTTCCTTTACCAGTTTTTCCCCCCTATTTCTTTCATTAGGATGTAAGCTCCATGAAGTCAGCAATCTGGCCTGTGTGGCATTATTCCCAGCAATTAACACAGTGCCTCATATATAACTGGTACTCACTCCATAAGCATTTGTTGAATTAAAAAACAATGAACATTCTTTTCTTTTTATTGAAGGATAATTGCTTTAATCAATGAACATTTGTTACCTCACTCATCAGCTACTGCTTACCTCAGCTCTGTCTGATTACCTTGCTCAAAAACTCTTCTCTTCCAGAAAGGAATCTGGAAGCCCTTGCACACAGTTGCCTTCTTCAAGGCTTACAAATATGAAGTTCTATGAAGAGCTGAGATGATCATGCAATAGTACTCTTGTTCACAGTAGCAGTAATGCAACTTAAATTTACATATAATACTGTAAAGGTGCCCACTATCTCAGAATTTCGATAGTTCATTTATGTCATATATTAAGCCTACCTACAAAGATAGTTATTACATGCTCATTAAAGAAATAAATAAAAATAATAAATAAAGAAATCACGATTAGTACAACTAATAGGTTGGAGCAACGGTCCAAGCCCCTGCCCTTTCCACTCCATCACTTTCCAGGGTGTTTTTGGGTGTCGGGGACTGTTCTTTCCTCTTCAGCTGTGATTATGAGCATTACCTGGCTTGCCAAGGAACCAAAACTGTCTTAGTTCAATCACTGTATTTCTGGCAACAAAGCTCACAAACTCTTGCTGTTCCCCCTTTTTATGAAAAACTTGGGTTCACAATCTTTCACAAAACATGACTCAAAGTAAATGGCCTTCTAATTTCTTAAAGGAATTATAGCCTCTATAGCCTCTCAGTTATTGGGCTCTTTTTTTCTTTTAGCTCTAAGCTGACACACCATTCTCGTCAATGTAATTTTCAAATCAATTCTTAATATAGCAAAAATGTCATCAGCTCTCTGTAAAATTCCTTGCTTCATAAAAAAAAAACCCTGAAATCATATAATTTATATTCTAACATAGCTATTTCTTACCTTTACAATTGTAACTCTAGTTGAATTCTAAGACATTTTTAAATTTTGCCATCAGCAACTCAAAAAATTAACAGGTCTTAAAAGACATATAAACAATAGTTAAATACATAGTGAAGAAAACTACTAATTAATGGCAGCATGATTTGTAATCCATAGTAATGAGTTTTAAAGAATGTGAAAACATTAATCTTGAGAATTTTTTTGTTTTTGGTGAACTGTGCATATACATGCATGTGCATAAAACAGCAACAAAGAATAAAAAGTGAAAATCTGTCAAGTACATAATTAGTGGCACATAAGAGGTGTCATTAGGAAAGTTTACACAGCCCACTGAAAAAATGTATTCTCAGGAATACATTTCTGAAGGTAAATTATTCATATAAACTAAATTTGAAGAAAATGCTCATTTTGTCAAGTGAAAATTTCAGTGTGCAATAGATTTCATGTGATCACACAGTGTTGCAATTCTAAAACTTATTAGATGTGTTTGCATGCAAAACACGCTCACCACGCTGTCCCTTCGCCCACGGCTGGCACAACCAGAAGACGCAATGCTTGCAGTGTCATCGTCGATAAACTATGGATATTAAAAGTAGATAATGACAAAGATGCAGTTTCACTATAGGTATATGGTCTTCCCGTGACCACAAGGACAGGAAGGCAGGCTTTGGGAAACACGCAAATGCTCTCTATGAGTATTGATTGCAATTAGCACCACTACTGTGTGCCATTAACCCAAAAAGCTGTTTTGAGGCATAATCACCAAAAACCAAAAGATAGTTCCCCAAAGCACAAAGATTAAAATAGTATTTACTTTACCTCTTAAGTTAAATGAAAGAAAAAGGGGGGTGAAGCATGACTCTACTAGCCAAAACCTGCTAGGGACCTCATGCTTTTTAAACCTCTAGGCCCTCTGGGATCCATTCATTACAATGAATTATAATCTTGTAATTCATTAAGTCAATAAATACACTGTCTTTTAGTTTGGGAGAGAAAAATAATCTTCTCAAATGAAATAATATGTCAAACACAGAATTTCCTACACCAAGGACACTGAAATGATTCCTGTTGTCCTTTACTCACTCCTGTGCAGCACATCTCCATGTATTTCTAAAGTTACTGCGTGGCCCCCTTCCTCTTTCAGCAGCAGTGGAAGACGCACCTTCAGTGTGCAGGCTGCCTCCATTCTGACGTCACTAAGGAGCCATTCTGGCATCACTGGGGTAATAACTCTTGAGTCCCAACTTGCAAGTGAAATAACATTTAGCCAGCACACAAGGACAAGATTCTACACTCGACTAAAAACATTACCATAATTTTTTTTTTTAGGCAAGGGACCATCACAGTTGGGACACTAAAAATGACATCAGGCTTAAGAATTGCCAAGTGGAATTTTATTACCAGGTGGGTTAAAAATAAACTTCCTCCTGTGAAAGAGCTTTTATCTCTTTAAACATCCCTTTAATAACTTTTTATTAACTGTAAGAGTGGAATCCTTGATAAATGTCACTTGGAAATGGCAGGGAAAATGAGTCAAACATATACATAGAGAAAAGTCCATATAACTTGTCTGTTCTACTCCACAAAGTAACCTTTGCTGACCTTTAAGAAACTGCTTAATAATTTCTCCAATTTTAACATCATCAAGAATAACAAGGTGGTTCCTAAAGAAGTCATAATTTGCTATTAGAAATAGTAATTAGTACAGTCTTTTTGGTGGGTAATATGGTAATATATAAATGTACTTACTCTTTGGTTCCCATCATTTCATGATTAGCAATTTACCATGCAGATCTATCTACTCATATAAGTACACAAAAATATACTTGTATAAGCATGTTCATTGTACAAGTATCTGTTGTAGCAAAAATCTGACAACCTAAAAGCTCATCAAAACGGGAGCAATCTTTCAAATGGACAGCCCAGGCACTAACAGAATGATGAAACATTGCCATTAAAAAAAAATGTGCTGACTTAAAACTAATCTCCAAGAGGCACTCAGTGGAAATAGAAAGGGACATGACTTATTTTTGAAAATCTTTTAAATGTCCCCCCCAGAAAAGAATAAAATAAATCTTTATATACTAATTTGAAAAGATACTGTGAGTAAAGAAAAGAAGTTAAGCAGCATTATGTACATGAATCACTTGTATACTGTTCAAACACAGGACACTCGTACAGACATAAAATATCTCTGAAAGGTTATATACAAACAGAGGTTGCATTTGGGGGACCGAAACAGAAGAAAAGGGTCAGAGGACTTTTACTTTGTACTTTCCTTAAGCTAATATTATGTTTATAAATTTAAAACAAGTTTTAATACACATACTGTTCAAACACAGGACACTCATACAGACATAAAATATCTCTGAAAGGTTATATACAAACAGAGGTTGCATTTGGGGGACCGAAACAGGAGAAAAGGGTCAGAGGACTTTTACTTTGTACTTTCCTTAAGCTAATATTACGTTTATAAATTTAAAACAAGTTTTAATACTCTAGAAAGAATGGGTAATTAGAATCATCCCAGTTTTGTGTTTTATGTAGCAATTTTTTAAAAGTTGATATATTTCTTCTCTCACTCCACTGATTGAAGGGCTAGGAAGCAAGTGGAATGGTTCAATGTATAAAGTAGAGATGAAAAGGAGAAAGAAAAAGGACAGGGCAGCTAACTCACACCCTGAATTACCACCACTGGGGGAAAAAAAAATAATTTCCAAATGACAGTTACAAATAAATTAAAAAAAAAATTCTAATGGCACTAGATTCAGACTCTTTTAAGAATTATTCAGACTCATACAGAAACCACCAATTCAAACAAATTAGTTCTTGTGTTTGTGTACTGAAGGAAAATGGCAATCCATGCACAAAAGGGTGAAACACACCACACCCTCGATATTCTGAACTGTGAGTACAGATTAATGAACCAATCAGAAGTGTCCACAGAACATGCAAAGAGACCAGGCAGCTCACCACAGGACTGCTTCGGGATGAACTCGTTCTTGATGAGTGAAAACTGTATTCAGATGGCTATAAAGTTTCCAAGAAGACAGGTTTTACAATAACGATCAGCTCCTTTTCCCGCTGGGAATACATCAGTGCCCCTGGACCTGACTCAGCCTGGCTCCCAGGTGAAGGTAACTGTTACTCCCCCGGTTGGAGCCCTACTGCCCTCCTACCCTCATGACCCAGCAGCCCACGGCAAGAGCAAGAGAGAAGAAGGGGGTGCCCCGAGAAGCGCTATTCTCATCCTCTCCCTGAGGAACTGATGAGCCAGCAAAGAGGTTCCTCTGCTCGTACAGCCTTCACACTTGAAGCCTCAGTTTGCAGCAGGCACTTTCTCACAGCTTGGGGGAGAGTCACAGTTGACAAGCTGATGGGTCACAGCTTGGAGAGTTATTACAGGTCAGATTAAATGGCTTTTTCTTTGTAAGTAAACTGTGCCCACCTACACCTCACCCTCCTCACCACCACCCCCTGCTTGGACTTACAGTTCGAGAACCGTAAGGGTTATATAATCCACCATTATACAATGACACCTGAAGAACAAAGGAAATGCCATTTAGCCATTCAGCGTCAAAGTTATTTTCCAAGTGATATAATTTCTTCAAAGTACTCAGTTCCAAAAAAGCTGAATAGTGTTTAAGTGCACAGCCTCCTGAGGTGATAAGACTCATTTATGTCTGCATAAATTCCTGCGTCAGTCTCCGTAAAGCTTCAGGCTCACGCTTTATTTCAAACAGCACCCCTGGTTACAGCATAGCCTTTCATCATCATGTTACGAAATTAGGAGAACATTTACCAATTTATTCTCTCAAAAGAGGGAAGAAAACAGGTAAGAAAGTGAGGTACAGAAAGCTTTACCCAGTGTCACGATAAAATTAAGCACAAAGCCTCAGGTTCCTGGTCACTAGAAGAGGCCACAACGAAACAAACAGGCTGAAAGCAACCAGCTCACCATCACACATTACACAGAGCGATTGTTTTGGCTTTCGAGTCAGCTGGCTTCATTAGAGCCGAGTATTGATGTGGCCAAGGCCACAGCTGTTCCCCTCCAGAAATACGACATCCCATGCCTAGGCAGCCATCTCACACAAGTATGCAAGTGGAGTGGAACCCATGCAAATCCACCTCCTGTATAGGAAGCCAATTCTAGGCAAGGGCCCACCCACAGCCAGCAGTATCTACCACTGTGAGAACATGCTCATTTTCACTCCCCGAAAGTTTATAGTAAACTATAAGCACAGGCAGCACATTCTGCGGCACACACAGCACTAAAGCCACGTGTCCTTGGCTATTCTGGAGGAAAGATGTCAAGCTAGAGTCAGTGGCTCCTCCAAGAGTACACACATGGGAAGTGGAAAATACAAACCAGACTGGCACTTCTCAGCAGACCAGAATTTACAGTGGAGGAGGCCTATGGAGAAAGCGGATGATTTAACCCGAAGGAACGGAACCAGCAGCGCTGAAGGCACCACACTCCTCAGGAAGTACTAACCCTGTAGCTCTTGGATGTCGCCAGAGGGTCGCTGTACAGGGAGGAAGACTGCTAAGAAACAAAAACAAAACACAAGCAAGAAAAGAAAGGGAGAACTGGTCTCACAATCATGAAAGCAGAAGGCTTATGCTTATTCTGTATTCCGTAATTCATCAGTAATTCCTAAGTGTTTAAGGCAGTTAAGTGACACACAAAATGAGAAAAACTTAACCATTAGAAAGCTCTTTAACTATCAATTTTAAGGGATCAGAAAGAAAAACACTTGGAACAGTTTTCTATAAATGTGTTTTAAGTCCCACTGGTCTTTGAACATTAATGTCAGGAGATGAGAGGGCCACCTAAGAAAATGTTCCAGGAACAAGGGCCACGGCACAGGGAGCGTGGCAAACCGTGACCACGTCGCAGTAGTTACCAGCAGCTCCTGTGACATCGAATGGGCTTATCCTGATTACTGGGGAGCCAGGTGATGAGCTCTGAGTTATTGCTGTAAACACTCTTTTCCAAGTGGATTAGAAAACCTATATTTCAGAGTAAGCCATGGGCAAAGTGCCTTAGTTTAATTAGATAAATTATACTGGTCACAGTGAATCCATGCATTAAACAAGGCACAGCATTATTTTAAAAGGAATTAAATCTTTTTTCCTGATGTCATCTCCATACATTTTCAGTTCTTTTTCACTAAGCCCAATCAGACACGGAAAATAAGACTAAATCATGTATGCAGGTTTTGACAACTGAATTATTTTAAATGTACTGCCTGCCATATATTTAATATGTTCTAAATGTACGGTGTGCCAAATGCTTTGAAAGAACAAGAGATTCTAACATTACATAATTACATTCTTCTCATCACATATTTTTTTGGTCGTGCTGCTCAGCTTATGGGATCTTAGTTCCCCAACCAGGGACTGAACTCAGGCACTGGCAGTGGAAGCGCTGAGCCCTAACCACTGGACCACCGGGGAATTCCCTCTCATCACACTTATAGTTTATATTTCCACATGTACACTTTTAGTAAAAGGACACACACCGTGATATGTACTGATGCCTACAACTTATTTTGAAATGTGCCCTTCCCAAAAAGATGGACTGATGGAAACACAGCGGGACAGTCAGACTGATAATTACACGATAAAGGAAATATAGTTGAATCTAAGTATAGGTATGTGGGTGGTTACCATGTAATTCTTTGAACTTTTTGTAAATGTAAATATTTTTCACTTAAAAAATTGGAAAAAATGGTACTCATTAGTAAGTGTGGTGATTCAGTAGTTACCATCATTTAAAGATACACTCACACAGACAATGTGAATTCAGTTATCACAAACCTGTACAAACACAGCCATTCACAGATTAGTCCTAACTAGTCAAAATGCAAAACAGGGGATTAGAAACGTGTTAAAGTTGGATAAAACAAATAAAGCCAAAAAATCTTGCGACAAACCCGAGAATAGTAGGCAGAGGTGGGTTTGCTATGTCTAAGACTGCTATAGTTTCTTTGGTCAAAGTAGAGGCCACTCTGCAAAAAGCAAAATCAAACACATTTTTCTTAGGTTAAATGCTGTTAACCTAACAGCAATGACAAAATTGGATATTCCCAAATCCCTTCTCCAAAACAATGATTTTAAAGATTTGAATTAAGTCAAAGTCAAAATACAGCGATTTCAAGTCTCTCAAAAAAGACTAATATTAAAGGTTAACTTTTCAAACCAAATCATTGCTAATTATTATTTTTTTTTTACTTTAAAAAGAATATAAACCCTCAGATAAAATAGAAAGGAAACAGGAAGTGAATTATTCTCATGTCACACTTAGGAATGTCCTTGAAAAACCCACCACTTTTATAATCTATTTGGAAACATCACAGAAATCATTAAAGTTATTTTTTTTCAAAACTCCTCCTAATTCCATTATTTGTTCAAATAAACTGATCAAATTAAATTACCAAAGAAAGAGTGTGAGCAGTAAATATGGTTTGGTCTACGGCAGGTTCATGTTCAATGTACTAAGGGAAGCAATTACATTTTTGTGATTGCTTGAGGGGGAAAAGAAATCATCTAAACAATTTCAGCCATCTTTTTTGCTCAAGGTTAAGGAAGCCCAGGCAATCTCTGCCTGAAAGACGGCTCCTCCACTGTTGACACCGCAATAGGGGACAGCCCTCCTCCCATCGCAACCTGGCCCTGCCCGCCTGCACCACACCCTCTGAGAGGCACCGTGACTCACTTCTCCCCAGAGCTCCCAATACTCCACCTGCCAGGGCCTCTCACTAATGCCCTCCCATTTCATCCTCACCTCCTTCCTCATTTCTACCAGCCAAGGGTTCCCACCCTCTCTCGACCTCGCCCATGGACAGAGCCCTACCCTAGGGAGCCCTGAGTGAGCGAGGAGCTTGGGCTGCACTTCCTCTGCCGGTGCTGCTGCAACTCGACAGGGAAGAGGTGTTCCCAGCACCCCAAATGGGCACTGTAGACGTTTTTTTTTTCTCCACAGCAATGCCATTTAGCAGGTTGGCTGGAATGGAGAGCACTATTAGTCGTACAGTTTAATTACACTATAGGTTGAAGAATTTTCTGCAAGACGGCATGGGAATTCTGCCATCATAAACTTTCTTATTTCTACCAGAACATTAATTTCAAGTTCCCCAAATCTCAAATCTATAAAAACAATCATTCAGAATGACAGCTACATGTGAGTTTGGTTCTGCCTATAATACCACAATTGTGCTTAGTCGCCAGTCATGTCCGATTCTTTGCAACCCCATGGACTGTAGCACACCAGGCTCCTCTGCTCACAGGGATTCTCCAGGCAAGAATACTGGAGTGGGTTGCCATGCCCTCCTCTAGGGGATCTTCCCAACCCAGGGATCGAATCCACGTCTCCCGCAGTGCAGACAGATTCTGTCTGAGCCACCAGGAAGCCCAATATCACAACTAAATCAATTCAAATATCCAAAATAAGTTATCAGAATCTCACTAAACCTATTAAGGTACAGTCCTCCAAAGGGCAATTCATAGATGAAAATACAGTATTAACGAACTTAGTGTGACACTTTCCTAACTCTAGCCACCAGGGTTAGCATATGTTAGTGAAGTGAAAGTCGCTCAGTCATTTCCGACTCTTTGCGACCCTATGGACTGGGGCCTGCCAGGCTCCTCTGTCCATGGAATTCTCCAGGCAAGAATACTGGTGTGGGTATCCTATCTTTTCTCCAGAGGATCTTCCTGACTGAGGGATGGAACCAGAGTCTCCTGCATTGCAGGTGGATTCTTTACCAGCTGAGCTACCAGGGAAGCCCATCATATGTTAACTTGATATTAAATCTTGTACGTGAAAACAAAATTATTTTTAAATAAGGTTCTGGTAAGTCATGTTTCAGTATATTATCAGGTTTCAATAATCCCTGAAGAGCACACCAATGCAGTCATAATTCTTAATTTTCCTGAAAGGATTAGTGAATTTTACAACCACACAAAATACTGTGATATGAGACACAACAGAACTAACCAGTGGGTCTTTATGAGAACCGGAAGATCTCTTCTTCATTCCGTAAGAGTGACTGTAAGAATGATTCTGGAAGTAAATATTGATGTTAACTTTAAAGATCATATAGTGAAGTTTTAAGGTAATTTAATAAAGTGCATCTTAAGATCATACATAGAAGAAGGCCCACATGAGACAGAGTAGTCTACACGCATGCACTCCATTTCCCTCCTGCTAGTGGGAAACTGGTTCAGACACACAGCCCACCCACACGCCAGCACCCCCTCACCCCCCGTGCCACCCAGCTCAGTGTGGAGCCACCTGAAAACGGAATTAGGGCTCAGGACCAGCAGGCTCTAAGTGGGGGCCTTCACACCACACCTCATTTGAGTCTCCGCTTCTTTAAAAAGGTATGAGTGACAAGAGGGGCCACTTCCTTTTGCAGTCCTCCTTACCTAAAGGCCAAAGGGCAATCCTGTGTATCCACCAAAGCACGATGAGAACAGGAAATGCAACACTGCGCTGCCCGAGACAGTCCTCCTAACCCGAGTTATGGTCCCACAACAGGCACTGCTCAGCGGAGAGCAGCCTACACCGCGCGGCCTGTCTCAAGCAGCAGCAGCATCATTAGATGATAACCTGACATCCTTGGATGCAACTTCTAGGAGTCAGAGCCAAGTGCGTGTGAGGGGACATAAGACAGCAATACTACTAAACAGGACAACTGGCAGATAAGGAGTCCAATGTGGATACGCACCTTTGGTCTGAAAGGAGGAGATGCAGCTAGAAGGGGCCGAGCTATCAACAGCCTGCTCTACACACATCACCTAAAACATGCACAGCTAGATCCTGATCAGTGAGCACAAATTCATTTTCCTTTTTTTTTTAAAGTGCCTATCTTTCTTTTAGACATTATTACTCTGAACATAAGAGCTGTGGCAACGTATGGATACATTAACCCAAGAAAACCACACTACAAGTAAACTTCCTTGGCCAAAATGACATGCCATCAAAAATAAACCAAATCAGGCAAAAATGAGTGGATGGAACTGATGTTTCAGTTGTCACCTGAATCCTTTCACACCTGCTGGCTTGTGATACAGAATATGAAACACAGCAGGTGTAGTTGTAAAACATGCTGCTGTAGTTCAGTACATCTCAAAACACCGCTGGAAACATGTCTTCCAGGCCAATGAGTATGTGTCAGCTGGGTGACTCATCATTTTAAGAAAAGATACTACCAACTTTAGTCCTGAATAGGAAAGCAAAAAATTTTTATATGATCCTGAGATCCTAAAAGGCAAAGCTATTCAAGTGCTACATCATGCCACAACTGCACACTAGAATTTGCCGTTAGTCATATATTTCCCCCAAATATCACAACAGACCTGTGAAAAAGTTAGACATAATCTAGGATTAGCATCACCAATTGTTTATAAAGTGAAACTAAATTTGACACAAAGTCATGCAATACGTACTAATGATGAAAGTCTTGATGATCTATCCTTAAGAGCATCATACTGGATTTCAGGAAAAGGTGAAAGTTGGTGGTATTTCCAAAATCAGAAATACAAAGCCGGGGGGGGGGGGGGGGGAAGCAACATTTATAAAATAATGAAAAATCCAGCACTTTAAAATCCCCAAATTATTAAACATAACAGCTGTGACATGTGAATTAAAGAATACTCTCCCTCCTCACTCTTTCCTAGTATAGGTTATTGTTAAACTATATGTACAGGAAAAACTTCATGTTCTCATTCAAATCCAGAATTTATAATCAGTAATGTNGGGGGAAGCAACATTCATAAAATAATGAAAAATCCAGCACTTTAAAATCCCCAAATTATTAAACATAACAGCTGTGACATGTGAATTAAAGAATACTCTCCCTCCTCACTCTTTCCTAGTATAGGTTATTGTTAAACTATATGTACAGGAAAAACTTCATGTTCTCATTCAAATCCAGAATTTATAATCAGTAATGTTCAGATGATTCACCCCAGTACACTGCAGCACAAAACTCCCAAGGAAGCCTTTAAACACAGGAATTAAGCATCCTAACGGTCTGTGACCATCACTGTCCATCATGTGAAACGTAGCAAGAGCAAGTCCTGGAGAAGCAATGAAGCAGGAACACTGAGCTATGAAGACACTTACCAAAAAAACAGAACTAAAAGACAAACAACAACCGCAGCATTAAAATGGGGAGAGTTCCCTTGGATCTGCTTGTGCACACACCTAGAAAACATTCCTTCTCAACTTTCCCTATGAAGAATAGTGAACAAACCTAGAAACTTGGTCAGAGCAAAGTGTGGAATGGATAGTATACATATAAAAGTGGCATGAAATATAAATCAAAGAAAACAGATATAAAATTTATGACAAGACCAGAAAACTGTATTTCCTGTAGGGTCTTTAAGAAAGTAATATGCTTAGCACCACATGTCAAATCCAAGAAACCAAATTAAATAGTAACTAACTACTCAGATTTGTGTTTTCCTAATTTTTTTAAGCATTCTAGTCAGATTTTTTAAGCAATCTTGCCCAGAAGAGCAATGTATAAAACAAAAGCAATGAACAAGTTCCTCAGGTAGTTTGGTAAAAATATCTCTTCTGCAACTCTTATACCCATTTAGGATCTTAGGGAACAATATTCAGAAACCTGATCTAATGTTTTTCTAAATGTGGACTGTAATTCATTAGTAGTTCATAAAATCAATTTATGGGTTCAACCAACATAAAAAAAATACAAAATACTAGAGTGGATCACATACAGTAAATATTATTTTTGTAAAATTTGTTTCTGTATTTTTTATATACTTATATACATACAAAAACAGGCACATCTCTGCATATGAATATTGGATTACAGTGTAAAATGTATTCCTGTCATAGAGGCTGCAATTTTAAAAAGCCTAAAATACACTAAAAGGTAAAATTTTAAAGTGTTCTAATAAAGCATTAATATAATAGTTCAGACAGAACAAAGGTTTCAATTCATGCTTAATGAGATGGTCATCCACAAAAAATAATGCAGAAACTCCCCAAAATGTATTTCATAAGTATAAGGCTAAGTGGTATAACTTTATCACTGGCAAGATTAAATTCAGAGAAAATGATATTGCAATAAATACTAAGAGGTACTGAAGCAAAATATCTGCATTTGCATACTTTTCTTATCATGAAAACAGAATATAAAGTGTTACTACATGTGTAAAACAAATCTTGTTTATCCAAAATTTTCTAAAATGCCTAATGGTGTGCATTTGGTGGTAAATGATGTGCGTGGTAAAGTCACTGTGGTGAATGACATTTCACTGAAAATAAAGTTCCTTCTCTATGAAAGTTTTACCTGCGACTTCTCTCAGTTAACAAAATACCTTTGAAAAAAAAAAAAAACCCCATGACCAAAACATGTATTACTCAAATCACACATTCTTGCATATAAGCTATTCCATCCTCCCAAACAGGTAAGTTCATTGAAGGAATCAGTCTTAGTTCTCATCCTCTCTGTAACACCTGGTCTTCTGCAAAAGCATAAGATTTAACAAGTTGAACTGAAAATGATCTACTTTGATTTTCTTTTTCCAAAATATAATGCAGAGCTCAGATAGTTTTATTTTATCTATTTATTGAGCTGCGCTGTGAGGCTTGCAGGATCTTAGTTCCTTGACCAGGGATGCAATCTGGGCCCCAGCATTGGAAGAGTGGAGTTCTAACCACTGGACCACCAGGGAATTCCCTCAGTTTTAAAAACTTCTGAATCTGGTAGGAAAATCCACAACTTGGACATCCCAATAGCTACTACTGGTTGTACATCCGGTGAACAAAAAGAATCCTCCAGTATGTGACAGTTGGCATTTATGTTGTTTAAAACAAATGATTCATCAAAGAAGAGAGAACTGAAAATATCAAGGGCTCTAGCTAAACAAAATATTTCCAAACTTGCTATTATAAAAAGTATGAAAAAGCAGGCTACAGAAACAAAAGTTCGGCAAGTGTTTGTTTCTGTGGGAATGGGCCTATTGCTCAGGCCCCCGGGGCGCTGTGAGTCAACAGTGAATGCACAGTACTAACGCTGCACATTTCTCTGGGCTACACGCCATGAGGTCTTCACTGCTGGGTGTGCGGGCTCTGCTCCAATGTGTCCCCATAATGTCCTTCGACGGGTTTTTCCACAGAATTAAACAGTGCAGGAGTAAATGACAGAATAAAAATTTCCAAGCATATTAAAATTAAATTCATTAAAATTATAGTAAAGCCACTGATAAATAGGAACTAATAAAAAACAACAGTAAAGCTCTCCACCAGTGAAAACTGTGATGCATCCCTACCACTCTGATTCAAGATTACCTCATTTTCTAATTTCGGATCTCTTCCTTATAGTCTTCTCGTATTTCAATACATAAAAGTAGTGACCGAGCAGTCAGGCAGGTTTTTTTTTGTTAAGGTAGATTGCTTTTTAAAGAAGCACTGTTTCAATTCTAAACTCAGGGCTTTGATTTAATCTTCCTTCCCCTTACCTACCATTTTGAAGCATCTTGAACTATCTCTGCTCTTTTTATACACAGAGTCTATAGCATTGATACCATCTCTAGCCCCACATAGCTTCAGGCAGGACACCTTTCAAAGAAAGCAGTTAACTGGACGAAAGGAGAGACTAAAGTCCGAAGAATGTGGCCTGAAACCATAAACACATCTTCCTCACATCCAAGTACTGTTAATGTTCATGTATCAAATACAAGGTCCAAAAGTCTTAGACTTTTTAATATATAGCTCAAAAGTTTAAAAAAATAACTAGAAAAGAAATACCAAAACCCCAAATAATATAGCAAATCGCAATAAAATTTAGGTCAGGGTTTTAAGCCATCACATGTATTTTTACAGAGAACACAAGTTGTCTACATTTTCGGTATAATGTAGATGGCAAAGTTATTCTAAAAGGCAATAATCTGATGAAAATTTAAAACTCCCAATATTATCAAGTTAGAAAAAAGAAAAAACTTATCTCAACTATATTTCTTTTATACTGTTATTAGTAAGCTTTCATTTCAAATCAGAATGAAATGAAAATCAATCTCATTTTATAGACACTGAGTAAACAATTCCTTATTTAATTGCATATTTATTTTTTGTTTACAGATTTGTTTTAAAAACAAATTAGATTTAACTTGGATGGCTTTACCATTAGGTTAAACTAATATGTAAGTTTCCCATGCAAATTTACAAATAACCAGCTTGAAGACTGTGAACTTCACACTATGAACATTACAGTAAGTCATATATTTAAAAAAAAAAAAAGGTGAGATGGGATTATTTTCAAAGCCCTCCAAGCTCAACTTTTAAGCTTTTGTTAACTCCCTGTGAGGAAAAAAAGCACCAAAATCTCTCTAGGGAGAAGCATGACAAATTTATTATCTTAAAGCTCTTTTCCTTTAAAATCATTCTTAAACTACTAGTTAGATTTCTAGAAAGGCTTTTTAATATTCTTAAAAATCTAAACTTTAAAAAAAAAAAAAAAATCTAAACTTTTATAATCAACCAAAATGTTTATGATTTAAGTACTAGCTTACTAATTTATTCCAAAAAGACAGTAGATTATATTCACCAATAAGAAATATAACCACTCCTGGGAACAACTGTACATTCAGAAAACATCATCTCGCCTGCCATTCAATTTAGTGCATATGCATATGCAAAATTTATGGGAAAAGCTGCACTCAGCCAATATGCAACAGATTGTAACAAAAGGAAAATTGTCTAAAAAATAAAACATGGTCTTAAGAATGTAAGTGAATTAAAAAAAAAAGAAATATAACCAGAGTAAAAGACTATTTAAGAATGCAAACATATCAATAACTAGTATACCAGAACACACTCAGTTTAATACAGTGTATTTTCAAGATAGAAAAAAAAATACAAGATAGGAACATTATACGAGATAGGAAGAAAACTAGACCTGGGGATAGTAACAAATATAGTTCTTAACAAGAACAGAATTTTACTGATGAAAAAAATCTAGATATAAGCACATATACTATATTAATAATGTATAAATTAAAAGCATTGCTCTAAGGCAATGTGCTTTAAGCACAACTCATTAAGAACAGAGATCAGCTTTTCTGGCACAATATGCAAGCCTTTAATAAACAATTTCTCATTTATTGTGATTTACAATGATGTACACTAAAAACTTGAGACAAACTACAAAATATTAATCAAAATGTTGAAGCATGATCATTTCTATAAATATGGTAAGACAGGCACTTTAAAAATCAGTTCAATTTTTCCACTGAATAAAACTATAATTAGTCACCCATGCCCCCAAATAATAAATTTCATTTAAAAAATTATCATTTAAAAAAATCT
>SJYT01076685.1:704440-795088 GCA_006410635.1 Cephalophus harveyi
AAAGTCCTTTTATAGAAAAAAGTAAATATACATGTTAATAGATGAAAATATTTATGATTTTAGAATTGATTTACTTACAGCAATAATTTGAGAGAAAATATCACTTTCCAATGAAAAGAACTTTGCCAATATTTTCTCTTTTTTTAGAAAAGATAAAAGAATAGCTTTGCTATTAGGGTGTAAACAACTTAAAATACCAACCCTGTGACTGCCAAGACTTCGAGTGGACAGTGCATCCTCAACTCCCTGATAAGATAAAAACAAACATAGTAAAGGTGTATGAGTGGCTGCAGCAAGCTGATGGGGCAAAGCATCAGAGGCAAGTCTGTAGGTTATTACAAACCAGAGAAGGATGACGACGACTGGATCTGTGGGAATACCTGGCCCTTTCCGACTCTTCCTGGGAAAGGAGAAAGCACGGGGACAGTTAATCACTGAGCAGAGGGCTGCCTATCAGAACTGAGCACAGAGGTGTGTTTCCTCAAAGCTGAGTTTGGGCAGTCACGTCCCTCCCTCAGTTGGAAGGGAAGTAGCAATCATCTCAGCAATATTTTCCTTTGAACAAGTGTATGGATGTCTGGCCATTTGTAGAATGTACTCAATACATGACCAAGAGAGCTCAATATACCAAGATAAAAATAAGTAAGTATACTTAACCAACAGAAATTGAGGTCAGCATTAAAAGCAGACTTTGATCTATTTCTTTATGATGTTAGTTTATGCAAGGCAGGAAGAAATGTTTATTACAGATGTAGTTTATGGTGAACATGTATTATTTTAAAAAGGTTTGGGTTATAACTTTGTGCTCATTGCAAAAATTTTTTTTCTTTTACCACTCTACTGGGAAAGCAAAGAACAACTAAATGAAATAGCCCCTGACTGTGTATTATTAATATGAAAAACTACTTATAATTATGAGAAACTGAGTAAATACTTTAGAGTTGATAAAGTTGCTTCAGAAGCTATGCCTTATGAAGACTGCAAAAACAAAACACAAAAAAACCCCAACTGACTAAATAAATGTAATTCTATTTTTTTCCATATTCAGCTATTAGCACTGTGGCATTAAGTACTGAGCCATGTGAAATTAAATGACTAGTCCCTAGAACCTCATCAACTGTAAGAAACTTCTAATCTTTTAGAATTTCAAAGTTTGGAGTGTCAATTCACATTGACCAAGAATCTACACACAACTGGCCAACTGGGTTCACAGGTAATCGACACCGCTCTTTCCAAAACACACCAAAACTTCAACACCCCTGACAATACAGCACAATTATCATGCAGATGGAATAATTAGATGTGGCTCTGCCTGATCATTCATTGTGAATCCAGTGACAGTAATTCAACTGAAACATCACAATTTAATGCTTTGTTTTGGTCATGATCTTTGAATACAATTCCAAAAAACGCCTGCTTGTCATATGTCATGTACACTGGTGCATTTGATCAAATCTGTTCAGAAGTCTGTTTATATGTACCAGGATGATTCAATAATTCAACATTCAACATGATGTTCTGATCTTTAGGAATTCATCACTGCTTCAGGGTTTTGTTATGTAATAGACACATGTAATCTGTAAGAAGCCAAGCAAGTTTCTTTCCTCTCTTTGACTATCAGGTGATGTATCACAAAACTTTGGGGGGCATGAGTGCTAGCCCAGCAGGGTAGGTACAGCTTACTAAGTGGCAACAAGTTCTAGGCTAGTTAGCTTTGTTAGTTGAAGTTAATTCTATGTGCCCCCTCCTAGTGTTATTTGGGGTACCAGCGTGACATATCAATACAAGGTTTAATGTTCAGTCTTCTCTTTATTCTATCCTTTCTTTTCATTCCATCTACCACATAGGCGCACTTTTAAAAACCTGCCTCTAAAGAGCACATCCCATTAAATACGCAGCAAAGACAGATGAATTCATATTTATCCTTAATTATGCCTATTATAAAAATAACTCTAAATAACAACACAATAAGTATCGGTTTTAGCACCATTTGGAAAGAATGACCTAATGAGTTCAGAAAACTACAGAATAAAACATCAGCCCACACAGGCTGGCTAATTTAAAGTGACAGAATACAGTTTATTCCATAGTCATAAACTATACCTGAAACCGGCACTATGCAACAGGCCTTTCATTAGCAGTGGAAATGCTCTATGCTTGTGCTATCTGATATGGCAGCCACCAGCCACAGGTGGCTACTAAGCATCTAAACTGTCAGAAGTGCAACTGAGGAACGAAATTTTTAATTTTTATCAATTCAAGTCGAAACCTAATTACCCACATATGGCTAATGGCTACCATATGTACAGTGAGGCAAGCTCAAAGCAAATTTTTATTACACCAAAAAGACTCCAAGCACATATTTTACTAAGAGTCTGCCAGGGAACACTACTCGTCCACAGAAAGACAGGCATTCCACGTGGTCTTTAACTACTGCCTTTCCCTGGAATGCTACCGCACGATGGCAAATAGGGAGAAACAGAAGGAAACCCCTGTGTAAACCAAAGACCCTAGCACCAAATCTAGAATTATTTTTAAGAGCTAGAGGATCCTTAGAGATGATCTAGTCTGATCCTTTCATTTTATAGTACAAAAAAAAACCAAAAAAACTGCATCACAAAAAGGTTAGGGGTCAACAAAGTTGGAAAGCTGGACCAGCATTCAGATCTTCTGACTCACCATGCCACTGAACCAATCAAGACACTGTCCTACACTGGCCAAATCCAGATTTAATTACACAGAAAGAACATGAACAAAGGGGCAAGGTATCCTAGTTTTGTACTCTGGAATACAAAGAAAGCTTCATTTCCCAGGTATTTCTAAAGGAGTATTAAAACTGCCAAAAGGTTTTAAAAATTAATCACCAGAAAGTCAATAGAAAAAGATTTCAGCAATGTTTTTAGGTACCATTTACAAGGCAGACTGTCCCTCTCTTCCACAGTTCAGAAGACAAAATATTTTCACTGAATCCTTATGAGTACAAAGGATGAATGAACAGGACAATGCCTTCAGAGAGGGGTATCTATCTTTTAAGGCTTCCTGGAAAATTATGTTTGATACATTTAAGTTAGATAAACGGAAATGAAACATACCCTGTTTTTAAAAGTTCTTTTGAAGGTTTTTTTTTTTTTAAAAAAAAAGCTCACAGCCCTCTGAATACACCTGGACATCTCTGACAATAAATATTTGATTCAAGGGTGGAGCTATCCCCCTCAGTTTTTTTTTAATTAATTCACTTATTTTAATTGGAGGCTAATTACTTTACAACATTGTAGTGGCTTCTGCCATATGGTGACATGAATCAACCATGGGTGTACATGTGTCCCCCATCCTGAACCCCCCTCCCACCGCCCTCTGCATCCCATCCCTCTGGGTTGCTCCAGTGCACCAGCTTTAATGCCCAGTTTCATGCATCGAACTTGGACTGGCGATCTATTTCACATATGATAATATGCATGGTTCAATGTTATTCTCTTAAATCATCCCACCCTCGCCTTCTCCCCCAGAGTCCAAAAGTCTGTTCTTTATATCTGTGTCTCTTGCTGTCTCGCATATAGGGTCATTGTTACCATCTTTCTAAATTCCATATATATGTGTTAATATACCGTATTGGTGTTTTTCTGACTGAATTCACTCTGTATAATAGGCTCCAGTTTCATCTACCTCATTAGAACAGATTCAAATGCATTCTTTTTAATAGCTGAGTAAAAATACTCCATTGTGTATATGTACCACTGCTTTCTTATCCATTCGTCTGCCGTTGGACATCTAGACTGCTTCCATGTCCTGGCTATTGTAAACAGTGCTGTGATGAACATTGGGGTACGTGTCTCTTTCAATTCTGGTTTCCTCGGTGTGTATGCCCAGCAGTGGGATTCCTGGGTCGTATGGCCTCCTCAGTTTTAAATTAGGAAACTTCACAAACTGCATTTGCTCTTTCAGATTCCCAACACGTCACTACTTCAGACACCCAGTTTACAGACAGCAGTACTGGCTAACCTAAGACTATCTGGGGGCCCAGAAAGACACAGGCCCTTTTCTTCTTGGTCCGTCCACCTCCCACTCCACCATTAGCACACGGGGCACCCTCGCATCCCTTTGAATTCCGGCTCTGTGGAAACAACTAAAGTTGTTCATTTTGCCAGTCCTTTATCACCTACCTATAAAATGGAGAGAGTGGATCTGTCTTACAATGGGGACTGAACACGTATGTAAAAAGTATGAGCACAATGCTGGCACAGAGACACGCACTCAACATTAGCTTCATTCCTGAGCCTCATGCTCTCGTGTTTCCTATTCAGATCCAACAGCCCACTCACGGGCAAAAAAGTGCTACAATTAGGAGAAAATTTTAATATAGGAAGATTCTTCGTTCTAGTCATCGATAACCCAATCGTTTGTCTATGCATTATTTATTATAAATTTATTAGTAATTTATATTTTACACTGTGATGCTCACATGTCAACTTCTATGATAAGTTCATAGACAGAAAGCAGCCAGAAAGACAAGGATATGATAAGAAGTTAGAGGAAGAATCAGTTTGAACAAACTGCCAGAAGGGGTCGGAATGTTAATTATTCTATCTGAAATTAAACCCCACCTTCTCTGCCTGTCCAAATTCTACCTATTATTAACCCAAACTGCTCCTTTCAATGTAAGAATTAAATATTAGACTTTTAACATAGGCTTTTCTTATTTAATGCTTTGATCTGCCCTAAGATATTAAGGTGAAGGTGAAGTCGCTCAGTCGTGTCTGACTCTTTGCGACCCCGTGGACTGTAACCTACTAGGCTTCTCCGTCCATGGGATTCTCCAGGCAAGAATACTGGAGTGGATTGCCATTTCCTTCTCCAGGGGATCTTCCCAACCCAGGGATTGAACCCGGGTCTCCCGCATTGGAGGTAGACGCTTTAACTAGGCAATTTGAGAACTATAATACATAATTATAAGAGGAAATTAATATTTCCACTTTGGCAATTAAGAATTATTTCTCTTAACTCATGCAAAAATATTCTTAAGACATCACCAGTAATATTAAGCCAGTTACATGCAGAAGACACTTGAATTATAAAATAAGCTAGCTTTAATAACAAGAAAACAAACACATACATGAAGAGTTGCTTAATTTTAAGTAACCAAACATCTTTTTCTCTCTTTTCTAAAATATCACAATGAGAAGTATGATGACGTTTTAAAATTTGTATGTAAATACAATCATAAATATTTAAATTCTGGTTATACCTTAAAATGCTATTCTAGAAGGGATTTGCGTATGAAAGTTGCTTGTTAAGCAGCAATTAAACAGTGGTTCTTAATCTCTTAGGGATCACAGACCCCTTTTGAGAATCTGATGATAAAAATTCCTGTGGCCATTTCACATGAAAACATACACACACTCAAAACCTGGCATGAGATGTCCTTACCCCATCCCCCAAGCCTATTCGCACACCAAGCTAAGAACCCCTGCAATCAGAGGCAGGTAGGGCACTTATCAACACTGAAAAAAAGCTCAAATTTAGGAATGACTCACAGTAACTCATACATTACTGGTTGCAATTTGCTCTTGCAGCTAACAAATTTGGGAGTGACAGTATAAGACTTGAAAGGAAACTGAGAGAACTAACAACATAAAAGTAGTTTTCAGAGGGGATGAAAGAATGATTTGGTTCATCTTTCTATGAAGAACCTGATATAGCTTTTTAAAAAAGAGAGAAACGAAGAAAGGCGCAGGGGAGGAGAAGGCGGGATGGAGGGGGTGGGCAAATTTTAGGGACAGAAAAACAAATCCAGAGAGAGAAAACACATTCATCTATTCACTCTTTCTTGGTCAGGAGCATTTATGAGATGAGCGTGAGGCTGTAACTACAACGAAAATGGCTGGACTCCGAGCACCCATTTGGTCCACTACAGGCAGAAGAGACACTCGCTGACCTTTAGGTTCAAACATGGCAAGCACTCCTACTTGGCAAATGATTAGTCAATGTTTTACTTTGAGATTGCATATTTCAGCAACTGATCACAACATGCAGGGCAGGCAATTCTGGCCTACCAGCCACTTCTGAATCTGTCCCCATTTCCGGTCAAAGGAATGATGAGAGTGCTACAAATGCAAAAGTTTCACAAACTCAAGTTTCCAACATATTGCCTGCTATGGAAAGTCTTAAATTAATCACATACACTTGTCCTGAAAGGCAATGATTGTTAATTCAAAGTTACACATTCAAAATACACAACATACTAAGCTAAATATGTTCAGTCTACAGCTTAGAGAACTACGAATGAAACTTAAACTTAATAACTCTATTCTTATAGTTCACTGCAATTTTAGGAGTATAAAAAACAATGCATTGTATTGTAACATTTCATCTCAAGCCAAGAACTGCATTCAATATTTGAAGCTATGAGGTAAAAAAAAAAAAAAAAAAATTAGCAATACATTAACTGCTTTTGGCTTTGTTTTTGAGCTGTGACAATATGGACTCTATACACATCTCTTTAACTCATTAACAGAAAATTCACCACAAACCTCAAAATAAAGTGTTTAATATTGCCCTGCAGCTTTTTTCCCTCTTTGAACTAAAACATCAGAAATGGTTTTTATGGGAACTTTCAAAGTTAGGTCAATGTCAGAAGGAAAGGGTTAAAAACAGTATTTGTTTTCTTTTAAAGCAGCCCAATTTCTGTATGTCTAGTTAGAAAAAAAATTTTTTGTTGTTTTTCCCAGTGATAATTAAAACAGATGGAAATGTATTAGCTTACAAAAGTGTAACATAAAACTAATCATAATCCCACCGTAGATAAACCAAAGTACTGAGAGTAATCACTTCTTTCCAGTAGTTTTTGATCTATATATGGATACTAGTTTTTGTAACACAAGACTGGAGTCCTAAAAGTGCTACAATTGTGGGATTTTTTTTTTTCCATTTTCTTATATGGAGATTTTCTCCATTATTAAGTATGCTTACAAACTATAAGGCTGTATGATTTCACAGAGCTTAACTAATAGGTATCACAATATAGTCAAAATTCTAGGACATTTAGGGCTATAGTAAATAATTCTGTCTTCTCTAAGCCTTCTCTGGCTATTACAAGGACTTTATAACACAACAGTAACTTATGACAAGAGGTATATAGGTGTCTGCTGTTAATTTCAAACAAATATTGCACTTAACTTGCTGACATAGAATGGCTCGTCAAAACACATACATCAAGTTATTCTATCCCAGTATTTCAAAAGGAACCAGGTTTACTTCAGAAGGAAACTAGCCACGTATTGATTTTGGGGGGGAACAACACAAAAATCAGGGTTATTTTCCCCAATTACCTCTTTTTGCTGCCGTTCCAGTTCTCTCATGCGGATATCTCTTGCTTCTGCCCGGGCAGCCCGTTTTGCTGCCAGTCTTGCCTCTGCCTGAAAAGTAATAGAAAGATTCAGCTTTATTTAAAAACCAGTGCCTCCAGTACCACACCGCTAGATCAGCTTGGAGGATAGAGAGCCAAAAAGAGTGGGGACACAGGGTTGTCCACCAGCAGTCTGATGACCTCTTCAGTATACACCCCCTCCATAACTCACTTCTTTTTCTAGTCCCAGAGTCTCCTGAAATCTGGGCCTTTATGCACAACTGTCTGACTTGATGACATATTCAAAACAGTTTACACTGTTCATTGTAGGTTTCTCCAAACTTGCTTTTTCCAGAATTTCTTTCCCCATCAGTTTAATCATACAAATTAGAAATGGCAGGGCTGGCCCCTATTTCACTGTGGGTATCGCCAATATTCACTCTCCAAGTGCTGTCAATTCTTGACCAATTCTTGGGTTGAGTTTCCCTCCAACTCATCTCACTTTCTTTATGCTCACTATTCCTGCTTATTTCAGGAACTCTTCCTCTCTCTCTCTCTGAGATATACTTCACATGCCATCAGATTCACCACTTAAAAACATACAATTCAATGGGTTTTTAAGTACATTCACAAAGTTGCACAATTATCATTACCATCTAATGATACTTTCATCAACCCAATACCCATCACCCAACTCCAGCCCCTGACAACCATCAGTCTACTTTCTGTCTCTATGAATCTGCCTCTTCTGGACACAGCATATAAATGAAATCATATAATAAGAACTCCTTATCTCTTGGACACTGCAACTGCCTCCAAATCCATCTACCTGACTCCAGACTCGATTCTACAATTCATCGTCTATGTGGTTACATGACTGCCAGTCTGCCTTACAAAACACATTTCTGATCAAATCAATCATTCTGCTCTGTAAAATACTCCAGGAGCTCCCCCTCACTCACTGTTAAAGCAAAAATTCCATAGACCAGCACAAAGAAAAGACAGGAGACGAAGAGCAAAAACAGAGATAAAGTTTCTCCCAGTCAGTTCTCTGCCTTTTTTCCACCCAGTTGGCCCCAGCTTCACCAGCTGCGTCCACCCCCCTCCGTTCTTGGACCCCATCTCCTGGGCTGGGAGGTTCAGCCTCTCTTCACAGACTATTTGCTGGCAGGAGGTATTCTCCCTTCTCTCTCATTCAGCGACCACACTACTTTCTATTAAGAGTTCCTCCAGCCCCTCTGTCACTATGCACACGCCCCTACTGTGACTTATTACACTGTGTTAAACGTATTATATGGTATTAAAATTACATGCTCCTGTCGCCTCGCAACTTTCATGCCTTAGTGTCTGCTAAACAAACAAGACATTTCCAGGCCATGGGCCAGTGTATCAAGGAAATGAGGCAACAAAACAGCCTGATGTACCACATGAAACTAAAAAATCTCTGGTTTCTCTGGGAGTGGTTTCCTGGGTTCTTGGCCACATTGTAGCTCTGATTCAGATCCCTCCTCTGATAAGGACAGAAGCTGCTGCTTCTCTTGTTCTGATAATATTTGTGCCCGAGTCTCACAGTAGGAGGGCTTCCCAGCTAGCACAACAGTAAAGAATCTACCTGCCAATGCAGGAGACACAAGAGACGTGGGTTCCATCCTTGGGTCAGGAAGATCCCCTGGAGTGGGGGCAAGAATTCCCAAAACTGGAGTATTCTTGCCTGGGAAATCCTATGGGCAGAGGAGCCCGCTGGGCTACGTACATGGGGTCACAAAAAGTTGGACACAACTGAGAAATTAAGCCTGCAGGCCCACTCACACTAAGAAGAGACTCAGCCAAGGTTTAAAAGGATCTACTGTGTGTAAGCAGTACACTGAGTGCAAAAAATACAGAGTAGTACATGCCATTTCTGCCTAAAGACTTCACAGTCTAGCTGAGAGAGACAAACACACTGCTTAAAAGAAGGACACCTGCAGGAAGGGGCAATGGGTTTTGCCAGGCAAGGTCACAGAAGGCCTCTAAGAAGCACAGACAGTGTAAGAGTTACTACTTATTCAACTATCTCAATTTTGGCATTTTCCTAGTCAGTTTTACATGTGTTTTAGTAGCAAAAACCCTGCAAAGTGAATTGCAATCTACCATCCTTAAGCTCTCACACCGTCATCACCAGAGCAATTAGTTTTCTCCCATGAATTTTCCCATGGCCTCTTATCTTTAAAACACCTACTGAGACTTCCCTGGTGGTGCAGTGGATAGGAACTCACCTGGCAATGCAGGGGACACGGTTCAGTCCCTGGTCAGGGAAGATTCCATATGCTGCGGGGAAACTGAACCCCTGCACCACAATTACCGAAGACTGCCCGCCCTGAGCTGATGCTCCACAGCAAGAGAAGCCTCTGCAGTGAGAAGCCCTCATCCCGTAACGAAGAGGGGCACCAGCTCACTGCAGCTGGAGAAAGCCCACTCACAGCAACCAAGTGACCCAGCGCAGCCAAAGAAATAAGCAGTTAATTTAAAAATACACCTACACTCTCCACCTTCTTTCCCCCTCTATGAATGATCACCACCTTCTTACCAGACCGTGTATGTTACGAGAAAAGACTTTAAGGCTAAATTATGCTTCAGCACATAATAAATACATCTACACTTGCAGCCTCCCTTAGAAATTTATCAAGAATGCTGATTTAATCCTTTTGATATCTGGGGCCAATTCTGCACAATCTATTCTAAAATGCGAGTTCTCTAACCAAATGGAATTATAGGTAATTGAAATTTATTCTCTAATAAATTCTCTTGCACAACAAAAGGGAAGGGACTTAACTGTTGTACAACAGAAAGACCACGGGCTTCAGAGCCACAAACACAGCCTTCTCTTTGCTACTTAAGGCAACTCTAAGCAAAACTCGGACGTTACCTCCCTTGGAGACAGTATTAAATATAGCAAGCTTTAAGAAGATAAAGAGGTTTCAAAACTACTTTATCTGTTTCTTTCTTATTCATTGCTTCCAGGTTCCTGATAGCAGGAATAGCAAGGGGCCAGCGGTCACTCCAATCTGGTAAGACAAGAGGTGCACTCTATTCTTACACTGATACTTTTACTTTTTTTTTAAATTATGAAAGTATGATAACACATTTATAGGAGACTTGGAAAACACAGAACAAAATTACATATAGTATTACAAGCATTTTAAATAGATAAATTAAGATTTTTAATTGGAGTTGCAAAATCAAATTCTCAAAAATTAATACATAGAAAAGTAGAAAGATATAATAGACCTGAAAAGCACCATGAACCAATCCAACATAATTAGGATTTATACAATTTTCACACAACAGCAGGATACAAATTCTATTCAAATTCCCATAGATTATAAACCAGGAGACACTGGAACATATCCATGGACATAAAACAAGGTGCAAAAATTTCCTGGTCTAAAGGTACTGAAATCATACAGAGTCTGTTTTCTTAACACTGTGGACTTATGCTGCTGCTGCTGCTGCTAAGTCACTTCAGTCGTGTCCGACTCTGTGCGATCCCATAGACGGCAGCCTACCAGGCTCCCCCGTCCCTGGGATTCTCCAGGCAAGAACACTGGAGTCGGTTGCCATTTCCTTCTCCAATGCATGAAAGTGAAAAGTGAAAGTGAAGTCGCTCAGTTGTGTCTCTGCAGTCGACCCCATGGACTGCAGCCTACCAGGCTCCTCTGACCATGGGATTTTCCAGGCAAGAGTACTGGAGTGGGTTGCCATTGTGGAATTATGCTAGAAATCAATATCAAAAACATTTGAAATTAACCCCCATATTTTCAAGTGCAATATGACATTTATCAAGAGAGATCTCTGACTCAGCCACTGAAAGCCTCAATAAAGTTACAAGACTGGAAAAACAGAGTGTGACTGCAAAGAAAGCATTTAAAGGAGAAATTAGTATCGAAATGAGAGCTTAATGTCAAAGATACTTTAAAAAACCCATGTATATGGAAATTAAATGTCCACTTAAATGATGAGTGTGTATAAGAAATCATAACAAATAAAGTTAGAAAATATGTGTAACAGAATAAAAATGAAAAGAGAATTTACCAGAATTTGCTGCATGCAGCTAATGCTGCTCAATGCAACTAAATATAATGCGAAATTTTAAATAAGGTATGAAAACAAATAATAGATCCTAGCATAAAATTTTGTTAAGATTTGAATAAAATCTGTACTTTAGTTAATAATACTGTGAAGTGAAGTGAAAGTCACTCAGTCGTGTCCGACTCTTTGCGATCCCATGGACTGTACAGTCCATGGAATTCTCCAGGCCAGAATAATGGAGTGGGTAGCCTCTCCCTTCTCCAGGGGATCTTCCCAGCCCAGGCAGGTCTCCAGCATTGCAGGCAGATTCTTCACCAGCTGAGCCATAAGGGAAGCCCAAATAATACTGTGAAAGAGAAAGTGAAAGTGAAGTCGCTCAGTCTTGTCTGACTCTTTGTGACCCCATGGACTGCAGCCTACCAAGCTCCTCAGTCCATGGAATTTTCCACGCAAGAGTACTGGAGTGGGCTGCCATTTCCTTCTCCAGGGGATCTTCTCAACCCAGGGATCGAACCCGGGCCAGGGATCAAACCCAGGTCTCCCGTACTGCAGGCAGACACGTTACCGTCTGAGCCATCAGGGAAGCTAAAATAATACTGTATCATATGTTAATTTCATGTTTGTTTGTTTAGAACAGTATTTCTTTATATTCTCAGAACTGGATTACAAGTTTCAAGTCTCATTCAAAAAATTTTTTAAAAATCACTAAATAATAAGCTTTCTGGACTTTTGGCCATAACACTAGATTTACTGATATATGTTTAAACAGTCAAATTATAGGTACACAAACCACACTTCAAAGTAGCAACACCAGCACCTTCCCCTCAGGATACAATTGTGTCAAAGAGCTACCATAGTTTAGTTTTAACCCACTCTCACAGATACAAAATAAAAAAGATAAAACAATAAAGGACCACAAGGATTGAATTAAGTTTAAAACAAAGATTGGTTAATAAAAATGAAACAAAGAATTACCACTTGTCCCAATAATTCCACCTCTGGGTACATACACAAAAGAACTGAAAGTAAAGACTCAAAGAGATGTTCACACACCAAATGTTCATAGCAATATTACTCATAAGAGCCAAAAGGTATAAACAACCAAAATGTCCATTGGCAGATGAATGGATAAAGAAAATGTACACACATTTTCCATACAATGGAATATTACATATCCTTTAAACAGGAGGAAGCTCTGACTATATGCAACAACTCTGATGAATTTTGAAGACACTGTTGAGTGAAATAAGCCAGACACAAAAGAACAAATATTAAATGCTTCTGCTTATCTCAAGTTTCTAAAATAGTCAAATACCACAGGGACAGAAAGTAGAACAGTGGTGTCCAGTGTGGGAAGGAGGGGATGGGAGTTGTTATTTTAATGGGTACAGAGTTTCACTAAGGATGCTGAAAAAATTCTGAGGATGGGCAGAAGTCATGACTGCACAGCAGTTTAAATGTACTTAATGTCACTGAACTGTACACTTGAAGATGATCAAAATGATTGACTTCATGTTATGTTTATTTTACGACAAAAAAAGGTTAGTTAATTTAAAAGTTAGCAGAAGACATGAGTGAAATCAGAAGTATTCAGGAGCCTAAATCATGGTCTTTTAGGCTGATATGACCCAAACTTTTAAGTAAGGTTAATAGGAAAATTCAGGAACTGGAAATTCAGGTTCAGAAATTACCTGTAAATCTAGTAGGCAATGGACCAGGTTTCTAAACATGAAGAACATTCCAAGAAAGACAGTCGAGAAATAATGATCAAGCTCTGGCAACATATGAGGACCCAATTCAAAATGTACTAATTCCGTAAAGGGGGGGATCCTCACTTTTGCTCTTAATATTTATAAAACTGAACAGTGCTTTGAGAATGATCTTCATAGAATCAAAACTCAAACTTTCAAGATGACAGAAAAGATGAGACCTCACACTAATATTACTACCATCATTTGGGCACTTAGCAAAGCTAGATGGTTATTTTCCTTTAATTCACAAAGTAACCCCTTGAGGTACAGAAAGATGAAGTAATTTGCCTAATATCCCCTGGCCAGCAAGTACTGGAACTGAGATCCAGATCCTAAGAATCTGATTCCAGTTCACGCTCTTAACTATGTTGCTACAACTTATATCTTCATATCCCAAGTATAAGAACATATCCTTAGGCAAATAATAAAAGTTTACTTTGGATGAATTATCCTCTGATTTTCAATTTAGCATAGATTCTCTCTTTTCTGTGAAAAGGTACTATTCTGATTCTCTTTTTTCTTTGACCAGGACTTTACACCAAATGTAGTCAATCTTCTTTTGTTACAACACACAGCCTTTCTTCTCGTTTTTTTACTCCCCATTTTCAACTATCGACCAACAAGAATGACTCAAATCTTACATCTCAGGCTCTGACCAAAATCAAGACTTACATTTCTAACTGTTTGGTGGATCTCTTGTCATGCACTAACAGTGGATAAAAGCAACCTCATCCCCATGAATACTCTATGCTTCCCTGTTTTTCAGTCTCCAGAAGTGAAACCCTTGTTGAAAATTCAGCCTCAGGGATTCCTACTTCTTAATCAAACTTTCTTTACACTATCCCTTGAATCCAACCTTTAATTTTCCTTCCAAGCAGGCCCTTACCACTCTCATCTATGATACTAATTCTAACTTCACTTTCTCCATTCCCACTCTCCTCCTATCCCTGCTATTCCATATTACACACTGTTAAACTCACCAAGAACTGACTCATTGGAAAAGACCCTGATGCTGGGAAAGATTGAAGGCAGGAGGAGAAGGGGATGACAGAGGATGAGATGGTTGGATGGCATCACTGACTCAATGGACATGAGTTTGAGAAAGAGCCTGGGGTGCTGCAGTCCATGGGGTCACAAAGAATCGGACATGACTGAGCGACTGAACTAACTAAATTCACCAACACCCAAAAGCATCTTTACACTGTTACAATTTTAAATTTGGATTCTGTTACTGCCTAGTCAAATAAACACAAGCAAATGGGCTAAAATAAACTCAGTGTGGCTCTCACTGGCATCCCAAATCAGAAACTCAACCAAGGCCAATCCTGTTCTAAGTATCTGTCCTGTGGGTCTATAAGTAAAGCAGGATCTATCCCACCGAATGGACAGTGCCCTGTTTCCTTGGAATATAAACCCCGTGTCAAATTTCACTGTTATCTATTCTAAGGGGAACGAAGTTATAGTCATTTAAAAAAACAGTTTGAATCCATCATCCTAAGAGTCAAACGCAAGAGTTTACTATACAGCTATATAGCAAGGTAAATATATGTATAGACATGTGAAGTTATATAACAATACACATATAAAACATAGATGGATGTGTCTATATACAGAGACACACACACCCTCCCTACTATGATGTGAACTCCACCCTCCCCAGAGACCTTGTCTCAACTGTCTGATCTTTCTCCTGCCTGTACTCTCTCGCTCTATTGGTTTGTCCTTCTCATCCTAAGTAGGTTAAAAGTCTCTCCAATCTTTAATAAACAAACAAACTAGTGGGAAGTTCCCTGGCAGCCGAGAAGTGAGGATTCCGGGCTTTCACTGCCATGGCCCCGGTTCAGTCCCTGGTTGGGGAACTGAGAGCCCATGAGCTGTGCGGCCAACAGACAAACCGTCCCATCCTGGATCGGCTCTGTCTCATCTTCTCTTGGAGATGGAGAAAGCTAACTATTCTCTCACCTCCCTCCTCACTCTCTTCAAATGACTGCTTTCTGGCTTCTGCCCAAATCATTTCAGGAAACTGCTCATGCCAAAGTCACTCATGACCTCTGACTACCAAACCCAGTGGAATTTTTCTCTTCTTATCTTGCTTGTCCTTTCTGGATTTCCCATATCACTGCCACTCCGCTCCTTCTGAAACACTCCTCTGGGCTTTCTGCAATGCCACTCTCCCCTGGTTTTCCTCTTGACTCCCTGATCTGCCTTCTTCAGAGTCCGACATGGGCTACCTCCTGAAACTTTAATGTAACCAAAGCTTCCAGACTTCATCTCACTCTCTTCACCCTATGTCCACCCTAAGTTCTCTCCCTGGGTGATAGTGACTCTGCAAATCTCTGCGTCCAACACAGACTTTTCTTTCTCAGTCCTGACGCAATTGGCTGTTCCACTGGAACCTCAGATTCAAAGCATCACAATCGGAACTTATCTTTCCCTTAAAGTCCCTCTTCCTCTTTATATCCCCATCAGTGCTCCCATTACCCCCAAAACTGAAACAAAGGATCGTCATTAAAGCTCCTCTCTGTTTTTAGCCTCCATCCACACCCAGTCACTATATCTCAACTATCTATTCCATCAAGATTCTCTACCATTTCTTCAATCCAAATTTCCCCCTCCTTTCCCACTGTCACTGCCTGAATTCAGGCTCTCATCACCTCTCCCGAGATGACAACAAAGCCTCCTAACTCATTTTCTCCCTGCCAGTCACTCTACACGGTGGCTAACTCTGGAAAAGGCTTACCCTTCGGTGGCTCCCTCAGCTGCCCCAAGAAAATGCGAACTCCTCAGCACACAAATCCCATCCTGATCAGGCCCTCTGGCCTCTCCAACATTAGCTCCCACTCCCCCCAACCTCTCTTCAGCCAAACCAAGCTGTTATTCTGGCAATTTCCCACGTGTTCTAGTTGTTTCACATCCCCATGCCTGTGAACACTTAGAAAGTGACACAAAAACCCATAAAATAATACTGTCTGTAATGAGACGTGTTAGAACTTTTAGAAGAGGAGCAGGAAGGCTGCCTCAAGATTCTGCTCTAGCGGCTCCCTGGTGGGGTAAGGGAAGCGGAACTAGGACGAGGGATGAAATAAAAAGGACCCTCAACTCCCTTCCTTCTTATCTTTTTAGGAAAAGGTCTGAAATAACTGTCCCAAAAGGATGCCATCATTTACTGTAGACTCATGGGTACTTACACTGTTACTAAAACCTTTCTGCATTCAACCTTTTTCAAAAAGAACAGAACATGAAAACACACTCAAATGCCTTTAAAAGAACAGAAACCTCTAGCTTTTGAAACTTCTGTCCCACTATCATATGGGACAGTTTTAAAGGGAGGCAAATTCAAATTTCATGATCAGACATAAATGAACTGAATAGAGCCAAATGTGGAACTGCCGGCCTGCATGTACATCCATAATACAAAATCCATGTAACCGACATGAGAAAGAAAAACAAGGTGTGTGTGTGTGTTTGTCCCTCAGCTATGTCCAACTCTTTGCGACCCCACGGAGCCCGCCAAGCTCCTCTATCCACGGGATTTCCCAGGCAAGAATACTGGTGGGTTACCGTTTCCTTCTCCAGGGGATCTTCCTGATCCAGGCATCAAACCTGGGTCTCCTGCATTGCAGGTAGATTCTTTACTGTCTGAGTTATTTAGGCCTTTACAGACTACGCTTTAATTTCAAGAAATCTGAAATACAAAATTATACAAAGTGAAACTGTCAAGGAAAATGACTAATTCAGGTAACTAGGTCTCAAGAGTTTACTGTGTTTAATTTTGTTTATTCTTCCATGACACTCATGCCAAGAGAACACTGAAAGACAAGCTGAGACATAATATTTATTGTGTTGCTATGGTTTCCAAATTAACAAATAAAAATCATTACTCAACTTCCTAGCAACTTCCCTTCAGTAGAAAATCTTGGGTACCATTTTTCTTAATTTGATCTTACAATATCAACTTTTTTTTTTTTAAGCTTTTGGTAGTTGAAAACCAACTATATAAACTTTCCTGGGCATAAATAACAATATTAGATAAAATCTTGGGAATTTTAATCCATTTTCTTCTGATGTCTAACAACTGTATCTTCTTTTTATCCAGAAATCTTCTGACAGCAAAATATTCTTTCAGAATGAGAGAAGAAATTTAAGATTACAGACTTTATTACTGAGGTTTGAATACAATCTAATAAATAGATAGCACAGGAAAGCTGAAACTTTGGCTCAGCAATGACATGTCTTGCCAAAGGAAAATGTGATTCACAGTCCCAGCAGAAATACTCTGTGTATGTCTTGGGGGCTGGGGGTGGGGGTTGCTAGTAATGGCTTTATATTTAGGATAATGATACTGTGCTATTTGAATTTTTTCTCCAAATGCCTATAAGTCACAGGATTGGTGAAGATAATGACAATGAATTTTATACCAAACATATTTCAGTCACACCGACACAAAGCTTCAGGCCCAGTGATCCTCCCTCAATTCTGGTTAGAGGGGTAACTCCAGGAACAGTGAGACACCAAGAGGAACGCTGGCCATCACAGAGCCAGGGCTCTGGACTGCAGGGGGAGGGGCGCCCCAATCACACAGGCCCCCTCCCTTTGCCTTAATTTCAGTGGGTAAATGGGAAAAAAAATGAAGACAGGTGCATTCATGCACTAATGCCACTGGAAAGATTCCTAAATGACTGAAAGTGACAACTGTTTCAAAGCATTTGTCTAATAAAAACATCAGGTACAGGACTTCCCTGGTGGTTAAAGATTCCGCCTGCCAATGCAGAGGAAATGAGTTCCATCCCTGGTCTGGGAAGCCCCCACAGGCCGCGGAGCAACTAACCCTGTGTGCGCCACAGCCGCGGAAGCCCGGCACCTAGAGCCCGTGCCCTGCAAGGTGAGCAGCCACCGCAGCGAGAAGCCCGTGCGCCCCACCGAGAGCAGCTCCTGCTTGCCACCACCAGAGAAAGCCCGGGCAGCAACAAGAGCCAGCACAGCAAAAAGGAAAGCAAAACACCAGTGACTACAAAGCGGCAGAAGTTTTTAAGAAAACCCTTAACTGGGCAGAAACGGAAAGAAAAGCATTCATTTTTCATAACTCTGAAAAGTTAACACATATTTCACAATCTTTTATAAATTTTGTGTACTACCACTGAGCGTATTAAAGAAGAGTAATTCTGCCTTCTGTGGAGTTAACTTTTCAGACAAGTTCAATTGGGACAGAACAATCTGAACCAAACACAAAAGGATGATCAAAGAAAGTGTCAACATTAGGATGACTGGAGATATGACCTGGAGTTCTTTAGGGCTCAGCCCGAGGAGTGACTATCCTCAACTCTACACTTTCTCTGTAGACAATCTCATCCACAACTCATGATTTCAATCACTTTCTACATGTGCACAAGTCTCAGATGTGTATGTAGAGCCCAGACCCTCCTTTGAGCTCCTGACCCAAACCCCCAAAGTGCTTCTTCAAAATCTCCACAGACACATTAAATACCACACAGCCTAACATAAATTTATGGTCTTCCCTCTGCAAACGTCCTCCACGCACTAACGTTGCCTACCATTCGATGTACAACCCAAGCCCCCCGCCCTGCTACCCAACCACTGCCACTCACTAAGCATCTTCTCTGTCTCCATTCCAGCCATCTCCCCTCATCCCCACAGTCGTCACTTTAGGCCCAGCCACCGCTGGCTCTCATGACTCATCTCCCTGCAACCACTACGGTCTCTTTCTGGTATTATTAATAATAGCATCTCCAACCCACAGGAAAGTCATCTTTTGAAGGCACAGATCTGATCACGTCATGCTGCTGCTGCTAAGTCGCCTCAGTCATGTCCAACTCTGTGCGACCCCAGAGACGGCAGCCCACACACAAAATCCTTCATTTTTCCCCTTTCCTCCTTAGAATGCAGACCAAAATTATATTAGGTTCTCAACCTAAGCCTTACTGACATTTGAAGCAGAGAATTCTTTCTTAGGGGGGAGCTGTCCTGTGCACTGTGGCATTTTTAGCAATATCCCTGACCTCTCCCCACAAATGCCAGTAGTGACAGGCAAAAACATCCTCATACACTGCCCACTGTTTTCTGTGGGACAAAGGCACTCGCTGCTGAGAGCCACCAGCCTACATGATCTGGCTCCTGCCTGCCTCTCCAGCTGCTCTCCTCCTTGCTGTCCATGTCAGAGTTAACAGTGATATCCTGGAGGCGCAACAGTCAGAGTGTAGGAGCCCAAGTGCACTTGTCAGCCCGACGCCTTTCTAGCTACGCGACCTTGAGCAAGTTACCTCACTTCTCCATGCCTTGGGCTCAGCATGGATAAAATGGGAGCAGCAGACCACCCCACAGAGTTACCAAGAGGATTAAGTCTGTTTAAAGGGCTCAGAACAGTGCCTGGTACATAATTAGAGCTCAGCCGGTGCTACTCCCCGGATTCTCCATATCTTTCGGCCCCATGTCCTTCCCTCTGACTGTAAAGCTCTTCCTGGAATCTGACAGCTCCTCCTAAATCATTCCACTCCTCCTTCAAAACTCAGCTGAAAGGGCGCTTCCTCAGGGAAGCCTTCCCAAAGCCATCAAACATGTCAAGTCCCCCATCACACACTCTTCAATAAAATCATTTACTGTTCACTCAAAGCACTTAGCACGGCTGTAAATAAATATATTATTACGTTTGCTCAATTTTAAGAATGCCACTGGTTGTAACATACACTGACGACCACAGCTTTCAAGACAGAAATTACAATATTAAAGTAGACATTAATTTTAGGGTCAGTTTTTTCCTCTAGCATCTAAGCTCTATAAGGGAAATGACCACGTTAGACCTGTCCATCCCATGTCTTTACCTAACACAGCACCTACGAGAGTAGATGACCAATAAACATTTACTAAATGAATGACACTCAAAATTCATGTTTCTAAAAAAACTCACTTTATTCTTAAATGAAAAATGGTATTAATATCCATAATCCTAATTGATTATGGAAATTCTCTGCATTTTAAAAAACTGCTATCCTTGACAAAAGTTTTTTATCCTTAATTCAACACTGTCTAAAAATGAACAGATGACTAGAACAAAACAGCAAAATAACTATGAGGAAATCAGCTCTATCAAGCTATCGTGGCTGTTATTCCATAAAACAGTAATGCTGGACAGTATTTTTTAAACTAAGTACAGTTCTTCCCTTTGTATCCTTCTTCTCAGGCTGCTAATCCATAATCAAACTTCTGGTTCTCATTACTAGATGGCTGGAATCTACCATTTTAGGCAGGAAAATAATAAAATCCAACCAACTGTCCATCAGCAGATAAGTGGATAAAGAAAATGCAATACATACATACAATGGACTATCACTTATCCATAAAAGAAGGAATTAAGTTCTTTAAAATGGAAGAAAAAGAGGAATGAAGTTCTGACACTTGCTACAACATGGATGAATCTTGAAGCCATTACTCCAAGGAACCAGAAACAAGAGGACAAATATTGTATAATTCCAATTATATGAAATATCTAGAATTAGACAAATTCATAGGGACATAAAGTAAATTAGAGGTTACCAGCAGCTGAAAGAGGGGGCAAAGGAGTTATTGCTTAATGATGACAGAACTTCTGTCTGGGGTGATGAAAAGATTTTTGAAATAGACAGTGGGATGGTTATACATATTTTGACCATAGTTTAAAAATTAGTCATGTAAAAACCACTGAATTTGGTATGCTTCAAATGAGTGAATTACATGTTATGTGAATTATATCTCAATAAAGCTAGGGTTAAAAAAAAAAAGAAATCCGAATGTTCTAGCAGTGAAAAATGGTAAACAGCCATACAGTTTCCTTTTGTCCTTAGTATTACAGATAGGTTTGCACACAGAATATGTTTACATGCAAACTCTGCTCAACATGACAGTCTCCACACATTTCATTTGCTAGACTCTAACTCCTATAAAAGATCAGTTTCTATGCTTGTCATTGCGTCTGACTTTAATTTATTTTCTTTTGGCTGTGTCGGGTCTCCGTTGTGTCATGAGGGATCTCTGATCTTTGTTGTGCTTGTAGGAACTTTTTTTAAGTTGCAGCACATGTGAACACTTAGCTGTGGCATATGGCATCTAGTTCCCTGACCAGGGATGGAACCCAGGCCCCTGCACTGGGAGTGCAGAGTCTTAGCCACTGGACCACCAGGGAAGTCCCTGTCAATGACTCTCCAGATTTAAGAGGATTGTGTAAGATGAATATGAATTTTGAGGGGGTCCTGAACCTCAAAAAAAATCACAGAATTTTAGAACCGGAAAGACTTTCGGATCATCAGGTTCAAAAATAAGCAACATTCTGATGACTGACATTTGAAGGGAAGTGCAGAAAACATGTTTTTTTCATCATTTCAGCTCTACAACAAGGAAAGGAGTAATATTCCAGGCTTCAGTGATGCTGTAATCAGACTGCCTGCAGACCCTTCAAGACCCTTCTACTTCTCAGAAACACTCACCGTAGCACTCACGAAACTGACGGTGGTAAGGCGGCATAACTGGCTTTCATCCTTCCCTGTCCTTCTCCCTTTCAGAGGCTAGCTGCCTAAAGGTCCCCAATTTGATACACTCTGTGCTTTTAGGTAATTTTCACTGACAGGCAACTCTCCAACTGCATTTTCTCCAAACCTGTGGGACAATCAAAGTCACACAAGCAAGAAAGGTAATAAGCATCCAGATGGGCCTTCTGACACCCAGAGAACCTGCTGGGCCCTCCCCCAACACCTGCTCTCGTGAGCGCCGTGACAGATGTGCCCTCCCGAGAGAGCAGCAACACACCTACCACAGCACAGCAGGACTTCTAGATCCATCCACACTCCTCCTTCACAGAGAAGTCTCCAAGCATTTCAACATTTTCAAAAATCCATACAGGTTTTACAAGATAAAAAGAATCCTGGATACATGGTGATGATGGCTGCACACGTGACTGTACTTAAACTCACAGAACTGCACACTTAAAAATGGTTATAGTGGTCAATTTTATGAGTATTTTATAACAATTTTTTAAACGCACTCAGTTCCACATGTTAGCACACAAATTATTCAGTGTGCAGAACATAATCATGCCCCTTTTTCCTTTTCTCCTCCTTCCTTCTAGTTGTCTGATTTGGTGCCAACTGAGAAGCATGGAAACTTGAAAGAAAGTAAGCAGGTGGAAAAAGAAGCTATTTTTGTTTATTTATGGCATGCCTTATCTACCTCAAAAAACAATTTGAAGTGAGGAAAGACAAATTAAACTCTTATGATTAAACTTTTAAAAAAAGATTAAGCTATTTGTCATTTTCAGTTGTTACGAGGGTTCTGTTAGTTTTTATTCCTAACCCAAGGCATTTGTGTGTGTGTGCGTGAAAGGATGATCTTATCAGAGAAAATAAAGATTGGGGACTATCTATGAATGCCAGCTGTCCAACGTACGAATGGACAATAGAGAACTGGCTATGAAAACTTGAAAGAGAAAAAAAAATCACAAAGGATATATGAAAGAATTATTAAGACTGTTAAACCTATTTCCTCTAAAGTTTCACAACAACTGCATCACACGTTAGGCATTCATTCTTGCAAATAAAGTCTTGAATCTTAAAAGTAAAAACTAGTCCTTTTAAGTTTCAAGGTTTACACTGATCAGATCATTAGTTGGAATATTCATGCTCAGAGTTCGGAAGACAGAAATGAAAACTAGGAATAGTGGCCTCTTAAACTTTTTATAAAAGTAATTACTGTAACTTTAAATATAATAACTGGATTAAACTTAGTTATTTCATAGCAAAGTAATAAGATACACGGAGGAAACAACCTGTAAGTAGTAAAAAACTGATCATCCAAGACGGGTTCTTCTGTGTACTTTGCTTCATGGTTCGCATGACTGTCCCAGGAAGGAGTATGTTTGTGTATCTGTATGCGTTTGAGCACATGCATGTGTATCTGCGTGTGTGTGTGCATTTAAATACAAACTTATAAGCTCACCCTCATAGATTCAGATTTAGCAAGTATGGGGTAAGGCCTGGTAATCTGTATACTGAAAAAGCAACCTGAGAGATTCTGATGATCAACCATGTTTTAGAGTTCAGTTCAGTTCAGCCGCTCAGTCGTGTCCGACTCTTTGCGACCCCATGAATCGGAGCCAGGCCTCCCTGTCCATCACCATCTCCCAGAGTTCACTCAGATTCACATCCATCGAGTCAGTGATGCCATCCAGCCATCTCATCCTCTGTCGTCCCCTTCTCCTCCTGCCCCCAATCCTTCCCAGCATCAAAGTCTTTTCCAATGAGTCAACTCTGCATGAGGTGGCCAAAGTACTGGAGTTTCAGCTTTAGCATCATTCCTTCCAAAGAAATCCCAGGGTTGATCTCCTTCAGAATGGACTGGTTGGAGAATATTTTACTTCTCACTTCCTATTTCAACTTATTAAGAAGCAACAAAATTGCCTACTGCAAGTCTAACAGCATGGTAAAGTTTATATGCGCTATTTAAATGTGACAACAGTTCTATAATACAGGAAAGGAAAGTGAAGTCGCTCAGCCATGTCTGACTCTTTGCAACCCCATGGACTGTAGCCCACCAGGCTCCTCCATCCATGGGTTCTCCAGGCAAGAATATTGGAGTGGGTTGCCATTTCCTTCTCCAGGGGATATTCCTGACCCAGGGATCAAACCCAGGTCTCCCGCATTGCAGGCAGATGCTTTAACCTCTGAGCCACTTGGAAAGCCCCTATTATTCCCATTTTACAGTTGAGGAAACTGAAGTCCACAGTAGTTACTTAACAAGATTACTTAACCAGCAATGAGTACAGCCAGAATTCAAAGCCATGCTTGTAACTCTCCAAAGCCCAGCTCTTCTGGAAGTAGTATGATTCGGAAGAATGAACAACAGCTTTAAAAGCTGAGTTTGAGTCCCAGTTTTGATACATTTCAGACATTAATCGCTCAGTTTCATCTGTTTCCTCATTTGTAACTGAAAGGTTGTTGTTGAATTACGACGCCGGGATTCTTGGCCCCCAGAGGAGAAGAATTCAATCCGGGGCCAGAGACGAGACTTGATCGCTCAGAGCTTTTGTGTAACAAAGTTTTATTAAAGTATAAAGGAGATACAGAAAACTTCTGACATAAGCATCAAAAGGGGGCAGAAAGAGTACCCCCCTGCTAGTTTAGCTGGATGTTATATAGTCACCAGCAGTCTGTTAATGAAAGAAAGGAATGTCTCAAAACTTAGAATGGTACCAAGCCCCTCACCCATAAGATGTATTTTGGGATAACCTTGGCTCCAAATAGTTTATCTTGGGCCATAAAATGATTAACTTGAATCTTGAAGAAGGGCAGATCACCATACAAATAGTTTCATTTACACAGATTAGAGGAACAATATCAGAGTATAACATACTGGTTTATCAAGTAGGTTCCGAGCCCCAAAGGCGGAACTTGAAGACAGAGTTTGGGGTAAATGCATAGTATATTAGCATAGCTTAAGATAAACATTTTCATAAGAAAAAGGCATTGGTTAACTTCAGGTGAAACCAGGTATCATTATGGCAACACAGAATTTTAAGAGAAACCTCCTTTTAAATTTGTATAGAGAAAGAAAAAATATCGCTAGTTTGTTTCCTCCTGCCGCTTAAGGGAGATAAAATGTCTGACACTTGCAGGCTATTTCCTCCATTTGGAGACCCCTGGCCTTTCTGCCTGTTACCCTCTCATAATTAAGGCTAATAACAACATCTACCCTGGGCTTTGGCCACCTCATGCGAAGAGTTGACTCATTGGAAAAGACTGATGCTGGGAGGGATTGGGGGCAGGAGGAGAAGGGGACGACAGAGGATGAGATGGCTGGATGGCATCACTGACTCGATGGACGTGAGTCTGAGTGAACTCCGGGAGTTGGTAATGGACAGGGAGGCCTGGCGTGCTGCGATTCACGGGGTCGCAAAGAGTCAGACACGACTGAGCGACTGAGCTGAACGGACTGACCCTGGGCTTACCTGGTGGCTCAGTGGTAAAGAATCTACCTGCCAACGCAGGAGACAAGAGTTCAATCCCTGATCAGGGAAGACCCCACATACTGCGGCACAACTAAGCCCATGTGCCACAACTTCTGAGCCTGTGCTCTAGAGCCTGCAATCCGCAACTACTGAGCCCACGTGCTGCAACTACTTAAGTCTGCATGCCCTAGAGCCTGTGCCCTGCAACAAGAGCCACCACCACGAGAAGCTCATGCACCGCAACTAGAGAGTAGCCCCCACTCGCTGCAACTAGAGAAAAAGCCCTCGCAGCAACAAAGATCCAGCACAGTCTAAATTAAAAAAAAAAAAAAAAAAAATTTTTTTAATGAAGAGTGTCTGTCCACTTGAAATGGCAGCCTTTAAAAAAAATTCTATCCTAACTTATAGGGTTATTTTGAGAATCAAGATGTGATTTGATTTAAAATCACGAAAAGGTACAAAAAAATAAACTATTAATGGAGAAGATGGAGAACACTAAAAACAGCATGGCACAGACTTCATTTGAATTTGTTATTTGAATCCAAGTTCTGCTATTTCCTAGCTGTGTGATCTTAGGGAAGTTACTTGTCTTTTCTGTGCAATCATTTCTTCATCTGTAAAATGAAGACTACAATAGAACCAATTTCAGAATTCTGTGGAGATTAAATGAATTCAGTTCAATTCAGTTGGTCAGTCATGTCCGACTCTTTGCGACCCCAAGGACTGCAGCACGCCAGGCTTCCCTGTCCATCACCAACTCCCAGAGTTCACTCAAACTCATGTCCATTGAGTTGATGATGCCATCCAGCCATCTCATCCTCTGTCGTCCCCTTTTCCTCCCACCTTCAATCTTTCCCAGCATCAGGGTCTTTTCAAATGAGTCAGTTCTTCGCATCAGGTGGCCAAAGTATTAGAGTTTCAGCTTCAGCATTAGTCCTTCCAATGAATATTCAGGACTGATCTCCTTTAGGATGGACTGGTTGGATCTCCTTGCAGTCCAAGGGACTCTTAAGAGTCTTCTCTAACACCACAGTTCAAAAGCATCAATTCTTCAGTGCTCAGCTTTCTTTATAGTCCAACTCTCACATCCATACATGACTACTGGAAAAACCATAGCCTTGACTAGACGGACCTTTGTAGGCAAAGTAATGTCTCTGCTTTTGAATATAGTGTCTAGGTTGGTCACAACTTTCCTTCCAAGGAGTAAGCGTCTTTTAATTTCATGGCTATAGTCTTTTAATTTCATGGCTGTAGTCACCATCTGCTGTGATTTTAGAGCCCCCCAAAATAAAGTTCATTTTAAATGCTTAGGAAAGTATTTGTCACATAGTAAGCACTCAAGGGTTAGATGCTTGAATGATACCCGATTTTGTAAATGAAGCATCATATCCAAAAAAAGAGTTAAAATACCTACTGACAGTACAAAAATAGCCTAAAACATACTGGAATTTCCTCCCTTTATAGAAATCTGGGTATGTAAATCCCTCCAATTTTGGGATCAAATATTCTGAGTAGTTTCAAATTTCAACTAAACTATGTGGCTTCCAAAATACTTCATTCAAGTAAATTCTTAAAATCACTGTAAAGTGTTAGCCAATGCTTCATTTTTAAATATCTTTTTCCTTTTTATCTAAAACTATCTCACCAATTTTAAAAAATAATTTTGTTAAGGTATTATCACAGTTTCATCACCAGATTTTAGAGAACTTCCCTCTGCCTCAAATATCCTCCTTCAAAATTTGACTTTTAATTCACAAGCTTACAAAAGGAAAAACCTAACAATGAGCTAAATCCAAAAAAAAGTCTGTGTGATATGTCAAAAGGAAACAGCACTAGTTTTACATGAGGTATTTACTAAGAATAACAAAGAGGAAGTGATGAGGGAACAATTCGCACCCAAAGACGACAATCTGAAAATGCTCTAAGTGCTGCTTCTGCCAGGTTAGCATATGATCAGGTCTGCAACTGCAGACAGAGTATGAAATGAAGTTGGCTCCTCACTGAGAAATCACGGCTGGGAGTTATCTGACATGTCCAATATGCAACAAGAAATGCTGCCAGAGATCTAATAGGTGACACTCCTTTCCTTTTTGTCCTTTTTTCTGAGTTGTCAACAAACCAAAACAAAAATGCTCCAGAAGCTCTATTACTAGCTAAAAGTTAAACACAAAAATTCCATTGCAGTTATTTAAAAAACTGCTAAGATGCTGAATCTGAGCAGACACCAAATAAGGTCTATTTCTGTCAACAATTATACAGTGCTTCCTGGAATATATTAACGGTAGAGCCCAAATGAGCATTTCTATAATAGAGCTATCTATCATATCTTCAAGATTCTAATTACCTTAAGTTTCAATAATGAAGATTAATTATAAATTTCAAAACATTAGGACAAGTCCCTGGAGGTCAACTAAACCACAAAAATAAAATGAAAAATTAATTTTAGATAACTTGAATAAATACCCAAGTAAAGAGATAGTAACTGCATTTTATTCTAATAAAATATTTTGGAGGCTGTATTTAACATCTAATTCACAGTAAACATTCTAAACTAGCTCAATGAATGAATCTCTGTATTTCTTCCCCCAGCATCTTTACAACATTCTCTTTCGTGCAACTCAGTGGTGAGGGGGGTTTTCTAGACATACCTCTCTGGCAATGCTGCTCAGAGCTTCATCTTCTGCAGAAAATCGGTCTTTCACAGGTGTCCTCTTCCTTCCAGAACCAGGAGTCCCCATCTTGTCTTCTAAATAGTCTTTAAACAATGAAATGTGACTTCACTGTTTTCAGCCCTGAAATAAAAAAGAAACAGAATAATTTAGGATGTTTCTCTTTATATAGTTTTAATACTCATTTATACTTTTAACAACGAGAAACTATATTTATGTATCAATTACTGAAATCAGTCACCACTTTGTCTTCCACTATCAGTTTTTTCCCAAATAAATTTTAGAATATTTAAATTTATACTAATTAAATTTATAAATTTAATTTTTAGGATAAATTTAAATTTATACTAAACCTCCTATGCTTTTCACCATATTATCCACAGCAATCTATGAGAACGTATTATATTAGCTTCAGAAAACTGCAAACAGCAATAATTTTACTTAACAGTTTAAAGTTACAAGAGCTATTTCTAAAATCTATTTCCATTCTAGAGAGAAAGAAACATTTCAAAGAAGTCTTTCAGCCTAAGACTTTGAGAGCACATATTCAAGAAAGTTTAATACAGAGCCTTAAAGCTACAAAGGCAAGTTGGCTTTTAGTGTAAATCAAGAAACAATTCCACTTCAACCACTGCTGCTGTGTAGTGGCTAAGTTGTGACCAACTCTGCAACCCCACAGACTACAGCCCGCCAGGTTCCTCTGTCACTAGGATTTTACAGGCAGAAATACTGCAGTGGGTTGCCATTTCCTTTTCCAGGAGCTACTCCCGACCCAGGGATCGAACCTGTGCCTCCTGCACTGGCAGATGGATTCTTTACCATTGAGCCACCAGGGAAGTTACCACATTAAAAAAAAAAGTTTATCATTCTGCAATTAGCAATAAACAACAACATCTGTTGTTCAGTCTTTAAGTCGGGTCCAACTCTTTGCGATCCCATGGAATGCAACATGCCAGGCTTCCCTGTCCTTCACCTTCTCCTGGAGTTTGCTCAAACTCATGTCCACTGAGTCAGTGATAACTATCTAACCATCTCATCCTCTGCTGCCTCCTTCTCCTTTTGCCTAGATTCAATCTTTCCCAGCATCAGGGTCTTTTCCAATGAGTTGGCTCCTTGCATCAGGTGGCTAAAGTACTGGAGCTTCAGCATCACTCCTTCCAATGAATATTTAAGGTTGATTTCCTTCAGGATTAGTCTTCCCTGGTGGCTCAGATGGTAAAGCGTCTGCCTGCAATGTGGGAGACCCAGGTTTGATCCCTGGGTTGGGAAGATCCCCTGGAGAAGGAAATGGCAACCCACTGCAGTCCTCTTGCCTGGAAAATCGCATGGACTGAGGAGCCTGGTGGGCTACAGTCCATGTGGTCGCAAAGAGTCGGACACGACTGAGCAACCTGACTTTCACTTCCTTTAGGATTGACTGGCTTGATCTCCCTGCTGTCCAAGGGACTCTCAAGAGTCTTCCCCAGCACCATAGTTCAAAAGCATCAATTCTTCAGCGCTCAGCCTTCTTTACAGTCCAACTCTCACATCTGTATATGACTATTGGAAAAATCGTAGTTTTGACTATATGGACCTTTTTCAGCAAGATGATGTCTCTGCTTTTCAATACATTGCCTATGTTTGTCATAGCTTTCCTTCCAAGGAGCAAGCGTCTTTTAATTCTGTGGCTGAACCCACTGTCTGCAGTGATTCTGGAGCCCAAGAAAATAAAGTCTGTCACTGTTTCCAATTTTTCCCCTTCTATTTGCCATGAAGTGATGGGACCAGATGCCATGATCTTAGTTGTCTGAATGTTGAGTTTTAAGCCAGCTTTTTCACTTTTGCCCTTCATGGATCACAGTCTTGTTGTGGCAAAGGGGCTTGCATAACTCAATGAAACTATGAGCCATGCTGTGTAGGGCCACCCAAGACGGATGGATCATAGTTGAGAGTTATGACAAAACGGGGTCAACTGGAGGAGAGAATGGCAAACCTCTCCAGTGTTCTTGGCTTGAGAACAACCCCATGAACAGCATGACAACCAACGTCTAGGGCAACAAATCCTGAAGGCCTGCTATTGCCAGGTAGGTACTATGGGAGGTGTTAAAAATACAGTGATGAACAAAACAGTGATGATAGAGCAATGACTAAGAATATGTCTGCTGCTACTGCTGCTAAGTCGCTTCAGTTGTGTCTGACTCTGTGCGACCCCATAGACAGCGGCCCACCAGGCTCCCCCATCCCTGGGATTCTCCAGCCAAGAACACTGGAGTGGGTTGCCATTTCCTTCTATGGGTCTATTATTATAAAATAGATGTATTTTTACAAAGGAGAGAAGAAAAAAGTCATCTGCTAGGATTAAATAACAAGGATGATAAAGACCATCTAATCTTTCTAGCACAGGGTATTTGAAATTAAAGACACCAGTGAGAGAATGCATCCCAAATTACATGACCCCTTCTCTCCTATACACATTTCTGGGCATATAGCTTTTTTAATGAAATATCCATTCGTTTTTTCCTAGCTTTAACAAAATAAACTGGCAAGGGACTTCCCTGGTGGTTCAGTGGTGAAGAATCAGCCTTCTAGAATGCAGAGGACGCAAGTTTGAGCCCTGGTTGGAGGACTGGGATCCCACGTGCCGTGGAACAACTAAGCTCAGGAGCCACACTACTGAAGCTCACAGGGCGTAACTAGAGAGCCTGTGCACAGCAACGAAAGATCCCACATGCTACAACTAAGACCCGACACAGTAAACAAAATAAATAACAAATACATAAACCGGCAAAATTTCATTTGACGAGAAGCCACAAAGAAAATCTCAAGTACATTTGTCCTAATAGAACACACTACTGAATATATTAAAAGTATAAGTGACTTTAATGTATTGGAATGAACTTACTTGATCCAAGCAAAATAAAACAGAACTCATCAATTCATTCTGCCCAAAAAAGTTCTCTCTGCTGAAAATTCAGGCCATTCCTAGCTTAGCTGACTCTGTTTTTTTATTCCTACACAGCTGGCCTGTTATGTTTGTCAATCAGAATGAAGACTGATAATAGTTTTATTATTCTGCCACAGAAAATATACCTCTGTACCAAAAAGTCCATGCAGTCCATGGGGTTGCAAAGAGTCTGACATGACTGAGCGATTGAACTGATACAAGAAAAGGATCATTTAAATGGAAACAGAAGGAAAAAAAAAAAAAAGAATATATCTGAAGGCAGCACCTGATTAAATCCTAGCCATGAATCAAGACAATTTCTGGAAAGCACAGACGATTCCCGCCACAACACCCCCCTCCCCCGCCCCCGCCCAACCCCCCCCCCCCCGCCCCCGCCCAGAAATCTGCCATCATTCTTAGCCTCAGCACCATTTTAAAGATCATTCACTTGTTTAATAGTAATGCTGTATAAATACTAGTCACCCACTGAGAGAAAAGCAGCATGCAACAGAAGGTCCCTTTTCAGACTGGAGTGACAATTTAGCTGATGCTCTGTGGGATCATCCAATATTTGCCCTTCAGCCAACTTTCCAAGGACTCACTGAAAGACATTTCACAGAAGTGGGATACAAAACATAGGCATTTTCCAATTCCAGACACACAAAAATAATTAGAGAAGAAAGAAAGATTTGGCTGGAACTGGAGCAAAGTTTAAACAGTAGTTTTGTTAGAATGAGTTTTTTTCCCCTTGATTCTCTAACTTCAATAGCACTGGGGGGAATGAGATGGATTTACAAATAAAAGCTTTCATATCAGAGAATAAACTGGCCCCAGAGTGGATTGCACCCAAATCAGGCCCAATATGCTACCCAGCTGAGACACGCTATCTGACAGCACCACCAGTGGCATGCTTTCGAACAGAGGATTTCTTTCTCCTCTTTTCCCATAATCCATTTTCCTTCTTTCTCAACTAATACATTGCCCTAGACCTTAGAGCTGCCAGGATATTCCTTACACACAGATTTACATAAATAATTCTCTCTTCGAGGGGGCTTCCCTGGTGGCTCAGTGGTAAAGAATCCGCCTGCCAATGCAGGGGACATGGGTTCGAGCCCTGATCCAGGAAGATCCCCACATGCCATGGAGTAACTAAATGCACGTGTAACTACTGAAGCCCGAGCGCCCTAGAGCCTGTGCTCTGCAACAAGAAAAGCCACTGCAACGAGAAGCCAGTGCACTGCAACAAAGACCCAGCACCGCCAAAAATAAATTCCATAAACAAAATTTTTTAAAAGAATTATCTTTTCTTAAAAATGCCTAAAAACCAAAACTATTTCAACAAGCTCCAGGCTAAGCCACCCTGAGAGAAAGTTGACAGCAAAGAGGACAGAGGCGCAGGGTCACAGGGAGGAAGCAGAGACGACTTCCTGCCTCCCATGGCCTCTGAGGCCCATTTACAAGGGCTCCCAGGGGTTCTGATGCATAACTGGCCAGATCCCGCCACCTTTTTCATCTGCACGTGAGGCAGATCAGTCATTACCTATTTCAAAAAAACAATTGAGGGCTTTTGAAAAAATTACATTGTAATTCTGTAAGGAGACATCCTTACTGACATTAGAAAAATGTAAGGTTTTCAGTTCCTATGCAACCATCTTCTAATAACTCTAGAAGAGTCTACATCACCGACAGGGGGAAACCTTAAAAGAAATAAGGTTTCTGGCACAGACAATAGAAAACTACTTTTCAATGAAATGACAAAATTAAAGATAGACTCGAAGGTGACCTCAAATAAATTATTTCCAGTTTCTGATTCTAAAGGATTCTAAAGTAAATTTCTATTCCAAAGAGGTTTTCTCAAGAACAGTTTTCTTTGGGAGCCATGTTAATTTCTTCCAGCTTTTCCTTAGTGCTATCAACCAAACCCAGAGCTAAACGTTTACACCCCCTAACAAGAACAAAACTGCCTGCATTTTTGTGAACTCCTTTATCCAAAGTCAAGTTGATTTTCTCCAGATGGTTTTGTCATTAAGTATTTGTCTACCTAAAGGAAAGAAAGGGTGCTGTGAAATATAAACCTTCCAAAACAGATATATCAACAAGGCTTTCTCTTCTCCAATAAGCTTCTCATGCAATACATTTCTGAAAAATAGGCATTTTGCCACATTAAGTGGCATTTCAATCATGATACAGTTCACTTTTATGAGAACAGAATATCAGTGTGTCATATGCTAAATATAGCACACTTAGTTCTGTCTGGATCCTGATGGTTGCAGATCCCTTATATCCTAAGTATTATATTTCATCATAGAGAATTCAACATACTGGCGTTAAGTCTTTTTTGTCAGCATTGTCATTACCGGTAACCCAAGTTCATACAATAAAACATTTGGTAGTTACTTATAAGCAAATCCCAAGATCCAGAATGGCACCTGAACTGAAATGAGAGCGACTGGAACTGCTGCCACTGGATAAGATCTAAAGCGAGAAGCTCTGAGCTGGTTGCGTGACCAGTTGCTGCTCTGCTCTTCCCACTGCCTACGCCTTCCCTTCTTCACCCAAAGAGCAGAAATAACAACTGTCCCCACTATCTGACATGGCTAATGTGAGGCTCAAGTGAGTTAAGATAAATGCAAGCACTTAGCAGACAAAATGTTTCAAGTGTCTTGAACTAACTAGCTCTTTTACATATTTAGCTTATGAAGCTGACAAAAGGGCATTCCTAGCCTTTCTTTAAAACTTTTTATTTTTAACTAAACAAAAGTATCCTCAAAATTGCTTCTACCAGTATGCTTCTTGTGATATTGCTGGCCATGCTAAAAAACATTTTAAGGTACTCTGTGGCATTCAAAGTCTTTTTTGGAAAATCTGAATGAATACACAAATTTGGAGGTATAACTGTATAATGCGTGTCAGTCACCTTATTAGAACACAAAATGACTTAGAAAGACAAAGGTCATTAAATGGTACACTTAAGATCTGTGCATATATCTCTATGTAAATTCCACCTCAAAAGAAAAGGACCTTCAAACAAATACTGACCTCTAGTCAATGATGCACATACTGAAACATTTAGAGTTGAAGTGTACTGATACCTACTACTTATTTTGAAATGCATCCAAAAATAAAAAGGAATAATGGATAGAGAGAAGAATGGATAAACGACTATATGAGTGACAACATATAATAAAATATTAATAGTAGAATCCAGGTGGTAGGTACAAGAGTGTTCACAGACCTCTGTCAACTTTTTTTTTAGCCGTGCCAGGCAGCTTGCAAGATCTTAGTTCCCTGACCAGAAATCAAACCTGGGCCCCTGCAGTGCAAGTGTGGAGTCCTAACTACTAGACCACCAAGGAGTTCCCTCAACTTTTTTGTATGTTGGAGATTTTTTTATAGTAAAGTGCTGGGAAAAAGTAACTGGTTGACAAAGGTAGATGACTACATGAACAAAAAGCATGGTAACTGGGAATTGCAATTAAAAAATCTTGCTTTAAAATAAAAAGGAAGGCAGAGGTAATCACAGTACAGAAGAATACCAATAGTTATGTATACATTAGAAAGATTATGGGAAAAGGAGAGAACATGAATTCCTGGACTAAAAGAGAAAAAAAAAATGGAGGAGGCGTAAGGGCACCAAGAGCAGAGGGAGGAGAGGAGGAAAGAAAAAAGCAAGGAAGGAAGGGAGGAAGGAAGGGAGGGATTGCAAAGACATCAATTCTGAAATATCTAGATGAGACCATTACACAGAACCCACAAAAGCAACAAAAGGAACACCCAGAACTTGAGGCAGAGTAAAAAATGAAAAATACATATATGAGGCAAAACTGGAGGGCCTGGCAGGACAAAGAAAGATAGACACTAAATATAAACTAAATCTCAGGAAAAGTATCAGAACCTATAATGGTTAATTTAAACTCATCTTTTATAAAATACAATGCCTATAAAAGGTCAAAGACTCGTACAGTCACATCTCCTACTTCTACACTCAGTTGTCCTAAGAACTGCCAAAAATGTTTTTTAAAGTCTAATATTTTGAATATATAGTATTCATATATACCCAATACAACCAATAATCTTTCCATTTCCTCTTTTCATAAGAGTACATGCCAGGGGCGAACTTCCTTCCTTGTTAACAATGTTATTCAATAAACGAATTCTAATGGGCTGTATGTTCAACATGATTTATAATACTATATCATCAACTGTGCAGAGCCTAAATCAGGAAGATGTATTCTTACCAACAACTGCATTCTCAGTTTGCCCTAAGAAGTAAACCATGTTCAAGTAGTACCATTTGAACGGACTCCTTTCTCCACACCTTTAATTATCTCAGAAATGTATGGTTGCATGTTCAGAGACTGAATGGGAAGGAGAGAGAAAATTACATACAATTGAAGATAGGTCCCACTTAAAAGTGTGAAATAAAGCAGAAAACAAGAAAACAGCAGAAGTACTAGGGTTAAAAACAGAAGCTCAGGTGACCAAAGAAAATACAAACAAAAGTGATAAAATCCCAAACAAAGGAAAAATGTAGAAGTGTGAAATAAGGATATGATTTTCTAATGTAATATGAAAGAGATTCTAAAATTAGGAAATTTTAATAAAAGAAATCATATACCTTAAATTTTTCCCTTTTCAATGAAGGTCTACTGAAAATTTGCAAGGCACTACGTACATACTAATCACTGCCTTGTAAGTGGAAGAAAGAGTACAATAGGAAAATTAAAATCGTAAAGAGGTCAGAGAGAATGTAGCTATACCATTTCTATGTATTCTTTCTTTTTTCAAAATCAAATAATTAATTTATTGGCCACACTGCAGGGCATGTGAGAACTTAGTTCCCCGACCAGAGATCAAACCCCATGCATGCCCCATGCAGCGGAAGTGAGAGTCTTAACCACTGGACATCAGGCAAGTCCTGTCTACATACGCTTTCTCACTATTCAGAGAATGGGGTTCTCTGAAGCACAAAGGTTTTTATTTTGAGGAAGTCAATTCACCTATTTTTCTCTTTTGTTGTAAGACTTTGATGATGCATAGCTAAGAAAGCACTGTGCACTCCAAGGTGACAAAGATTTACTCCATTTTCTTCTAAGATTTACTCCATTTTCTTCTAAGATTTTTATAGCTTTCGCTTTTACATAATCCATTCTTAGTTTTTTTATGTGGTGTGACGCAGGGATCCAACTTCATTCTTTTGCATGTGGATATCTACTTTTTCCAGTACCATTTGTTTAAAAGACAGTTCTTTCCCTCCTGAACTGTCTTGGTACCCTTGTTAAAAATCAGCTAAATATAAAAGTAAAGGTTTATTTCTGGCCCCACAATTCCATTCCATTGATTAATATGTATATCCTTATGCCAGTATTACACCGTCTTGATTACTGTAGCTTTAGAGTAAGTTTTAAAATTAGGAAGTATGAGCCCTCCAACTTTGTTCCTCTTTAAGATTGTATTGCCTGTTCTGGGTCCCTTATCTTGCCATGCAAATTTTAAGATGGGCATGACTATTTTTGCACCAAAAATTGAATTCTGCACTGTCCAAGATCAATTTGTACAGCAGTGTCATCTTAACAATATTAACATTTCAAAACATGAACATGGAATGTCTTGCCATTTATATAAATCTTTCTTTCTCTAATATTTTGTGATTTTCAATGAACAAGTCTTAAACTATTTAAATTTCTTTTCCCATCACAAGGGTCATTTTAAAGATCAAGTGGATATATTGAGTACGTTTTTATAAACTGTAAAATGTTTCAGAAATACAAGGTGTAACTGACACCAAAAAAAAAAAAAAATCTGAAATCACAATAGCAAAAGAGGTGACAGAGCAAAACTCAGAAGTAAATCCCGTGGCGAAAGTTAATCTTGGTTGAGCCACAAGTGGGTGGGGAGCTGGGTATTTTCAAACACAAATCTAAACCTAAATCTAATCCAACACCAGACCTACATACTTTGTAGGAAAGCATTTTTCTCTATTTCCAATTAACTAGATATGTTCAGTTCAGTTGCTCAGTCGTGTCCGACTCTTTGTGACCCCATTGACTGCAGCACACTAGGCCTCCCTGTCTATCACCAACTGCCGGAGTTTACGCAAACTCATGTCCATCGAGTTGGTGATGCCATCCAACCATCTTATCCTCTGTCATCCCCTTCGCCTCCCACCTTCAATCTTGCCCGGCATCAGGGTCTTTTCAAATGAGTCAGTTCTTCGCATCAGGTGGCCAAAGTATTGGAGTTTCAGCTTCAGCATCAGTCCTTCCAATGAATATTCAGGACTGATTTTCTTTAGGATGGACTGGTTGGATCTCCTTGCTGTCCAAGAGACTCTCAAGAGTCTTCTCCAACACCGCAGTTCAAAAGCATAAATTCTTCAGTGCTCAGCTTTCTTTATAGTCCAACTCTCACATCCATACATGACCACTGGAAAAACCATAGCTTTGAATAGATGGCCCTTTGTTAGCAAAGTAATGTCTCTTTTTACTATGCTGTCTAGGTTAGTCATAGCTTTTCTTCCAAGGAGCAAGCATCTTTTAATTTCATGGCTGCAAACACCATCTGCAGTGATTTTGGACCAAAGAAAATAAAGTTTCTCACTATTTCCATTGTTTCCCCATCTATTTGCCATGAAGTGATGGGACCAGATGCCATGATCTTAGTTTTCTGAATGTTGAGTTTTAAGCCAACTTTTTCACTCTCCTCTTTCACTTTCATCAAGAGGCTCTTTAGTTCTTCTTCACTCTCTGCCATAAGGGTAGTGTCATCTGTACATCTGAGGTTATTGATATTTCTGCCTGCAATCTTGATTCCAGCTTGTGCTTCATCCAGCCTGGCATTTCACATGATGTACTCTGCATAGAAGTTAAATAAGCAGGGTGACAATATACAGTCTTGATGTACTCCTTTCCCGATTTGGAACCAGTCTGTTGTTTCATGTCTAGTTTTAATGTTTGCTTCTTGGCCTGCATACAGATTTCTCAAGAGGCAGGTCAGGTGGTCTAGTATTCCCATCTCTTAAAGAATTTTCCACAGGTTGTTGTGATCCACGCAGTCAAAGGCTTTGGCAGGGGAGGGAGGTAGGAGGGGGGTTCAGGATGGAGAACACGCATACACCTGTGGCAGATTCATGTTGCTGTATGCCAAAACCAATACAATATTGTAAAGCAATTAGCCTCCAATTAAAATAAATATATATTTTTTTAAAAAAAGGCTTTGGCATAGTCAATAGAGCAGAAGTAGATGTTTTTCTGGAACTCTCTTGCCTTTTCAACGATCCAACAGATGTTGGCAATTCGATCTCTGGTTCCTGTGGCTTTTCTAAATCTACCTTGAACATCTGGAATTTCACAGTTCATGTATTGTTGAAGCCTGGCTTGGAGAATTTTGAGCATTCCTTTGCTAGTGTGTGAGATGAGTGCAACTGTGCGATAGTTTGAGCATTCTTTGGCATTGCCTTTCTTTGGGATTGGAATGAAAATCGACCTTTTCCAGTCCTGTGGCCACTGCTGAGTTTTCCAAATTTGCTGGCATATTGAATGCAGCACTTTCAACAGCATCATCTTTTAGGATTTGAAATAGCTCAACTGGAATTCCATCACCTCCACTAGCCTTGTTCATAGTGACGCTTCCAAAGGCCCACTTGACTTTGTATTCCAGGATGTCTGGCTCTAGGTGAGTAATCACACCATTGCAGTTATCTGGGTCATGAAGATATTTTTTTGTATAGTTCTTCTGTGTATTCTTGCCATCTCTTCTTAATATCTTCTGCTTCTGTTAGGTCCATACCATTTCTGTCCTTTATTGTGCCCATCTTTGCATGAAACATTCCTTTGGTATCTCTAATTTTCTTGAAGAAGATCTCTAGTCTTTCCCATTTTATTTTCCTCTATTTCTTTGCACTGGTCACTGAGGAAGGCTTTCTTATCTCTCCTTGCTGTTCTTTGGAATTCTGCATTCAAATGGGTGTATCTTTCCTCTTCTCCTTTGCCTTTCACTTCTCTTCTTTTTTCAGCTATTTATAAGGCCTCCTCAGACAACCACTTTGCCCTTTTGCATTGATTTTTCTTGGGGACGGTCTTGATTGCTGCTCTTGTACAACGTCACGGACCTCTGTCCACAGTTCTTCAGGCACTCTATCAGATCTTATCCTAGGTATGAAGCAACATTAAAAAGAACTACCTGTTCTCCTACAAAACTTAAAAGGGTGTGTTTTCTTTCTGAAATATGTGTAATTATAACTGAAATACTTTCATGAAAAAAAGTAAAAATCAAATATGACAGAAGAATAAGATATCTGCCACTGATAATAAAATAGAAGGGATCAGAATTAAGTTCCAAAGAGGGAGTGGAATTAGCTTTAGACTTTAGTTTCTCCTTCTGATTGGGAGTGAATTCTACTGACAATACTCACATTAACTCTATTCTATTAGTAAAAAAATAAAACTTAGAACATAGTACAACAAAAGAAAAAATTACATGAATAAAGACAATCATTTTAATTTCTTTTTAATCTATAGTAAAACAAAACACTAAGCTGAAAATGACCCAAACTGACAACAGCTTTAAGTCAAGGCCAGTCAACATGATACAATAAATTATGGCATTAGAAAACTCATGGGAAGCAAATAAAGACAGGGACAGGTTTGATATCATGCCTACAAGGTATAAAAAGATGACAAAATGGCATGTAAAGTGTGATCAAAATTATGTAAAATTTTGTACATATGAATAATAAATGGCAAAGGAAACAGTGTATAAAAAATTCTTTTTTCTTAAGCTTTATATATTGTAGATAATCACTTTACCAAAAACTGATTTAAGCTACTAAAAGCTACAATTCTGGGGCTCCCTGGTAGTATGAAAACGTGTAAAGAATAATCAGCTGTGACACTGTATTAAGCTGATGAAGGGGAAAGATTCATTTGACCTGAGTACTACAAAGTAGGACTATAAAAATTTATGTTGGTTATATCTGGTAAAATCATAATTTTATAACAGATTTCACACCATCCAAGACTCTTATGGACACAACGAAATTCTAAGTAAACGAAAAACACATTATTAATTTAAAAAAATGAACACCATTAGATTAACCTTAAAAATGTAATAAAACTCTGACTCAAATCAATAAGTCAAAATTAGAACAAAGAAGTAACCATTAACGTTACCAAGTCTTGGGTAAGACATCAATGTTCAACTCTACATTTTTTTACGATCAGAGCAAAATTCTTTGAAATTCTGAGTTTCTCTTTAGATCCCTATGATTCTTCCACCATGCATTCACCCACTGCGGGAAAAATAGCAGTGACACAAGGTACTTATATAGTAGAAACGAAGATGCCAACATTTCCCTTCTCTTGGGCCATGCTGGTCAGGTTTGTGTAGCTTAAACTTGTCTTGCTGCTGCTGCTAAGTCGCCTCAGTCGTGTCCAACTCTGTGTGACCCCACAGACGGCAGCCCACCAGGCTCTGCCGTTCCTGGGATTCTCCAGGCAAGAACACTGGAGTGGGTTGCCATTTCCTTCTCCAATACATGAAAAAATAATTCCCTGAACTGGTAGGCAAGGTACTGATTAGGCTCATAAAAGGAAGAAGTCAACAGATAAAATATGATGTAAGTACAGTGTTCGTGAGGGAAGGATTAGAGAAGAGAGCACAGCTGTGAGAGTCGGTGATCCATGTGCCACTCCAATCCAAAGACACAGGCAACGACATTACTCCAGACATTACTTCTGCTCATAAAAGACTCAACACCAGCACTTGGTGGGCTCCTTTTTATGTAAATGAACAGACTCTCCCATACCTGCTCATCCACTACCCCCAACCCCCCAACACACACGCTGACATTCGCAAGAAAAAGAAATTATTAATAAAATAACTTCTCTGGGACTTCCCTGGGTGGTCCAGTGGCTAAGACTCCACTCTCCGACGCAGGGGGCCTGGGTCTGATCCCTGGTCAGGGAACTAGTCCCGCATGCCACAACCAAAGAGCCTGCATGCCGCAACTAAGATCCCACATGCTGCAACTAAGATCCACTGCAGCCAGGTTAATTTTAGAGTGTAATAACTTTTCTGAAGTTAAGGCCATGAGTCACCAGATTCAAAAGGCCTACGGAATGTACAAGTCCTGAATCTACACCAAGGTATTTCACAGGGAATTCTTATAGTTAATTTCAAACATGGGAACAAAAATGATTTTACAAGTTTTCCAGGGATGAAAAGATCAGGTCACAGATAAAGGATTAACAATTAGAATGGTTTCAGTCTTCCGGAAACAAAAATAATTCTGGCAACAAGAAGACAATAGAGTGATGCCTTCACATTCCTGAAAGAAAATTACAGACCCCCGTGTGGCTTAAGCCCAGCCACACTGCTCTGTTGTCATGCACACACGCTCAGCTGTGTGTGTGTGTTAGTCACTCAGTCGTGACCCATGGACTGTAGCCTGCCAGGCTCCTCTGGCCATGGGATTTTTCCAGGCAAGAATACTGGAGTAGGTTGCCATTTTCTCCCCCAGGGTCTATTCTCAAACTTGATTACAAAAGACTTCAGGCTACCCACGTTTTCAAAAAATTTATCTTTTACACCCTATGTTAATAAGTTACTAAAGGTACCTCTCTAATAAAAGAGAAAATCAAAAAGGAGGAAACATAGCATACAGGAAATAAATCTAAGACCGAAGAGGTGAACGGGATCAAGCCATCCCAGGGTGATGGGCATCCCAGGAATGCAGCACTTTCAACAGCATCATCTTTTAGGATTTGAAATAGCTCAACTGGAATTCCATCACCTCCACTAGCCTTGTTCATAGTGACGCTTCCAAAGGCCCACTTGACTTTGTATTCCAGGATGTCTGGCTCTAGGTGAGTAATCACACCATTGCAGTTATCTGGGTCATGAAGATATTTTTTTGTATAGTTCTTCTGTGTATTCTTGCCATCTCTTCTTAATATCTTCTGCTTCTGTTAGGTCCATACCATTTCTGTCCTTTATTGTGCCCATCTTTGCATGAAACATTCCTTTGGTATCTCTAATTTTCTTGAAGAAGATCTCTAGTCTTTCCCATTTTATTTTCCTCTATTTCTTTGCACTGATCACTGAGGAAGGCTTTCTTATCTCTCCTTGCTGTTCTTTGGAATTCTGCATTCAAATGGGTGTATCTTTCCTCTTCTCCTTTGCCTTTCACTTCTCTTCTTTTTTCAGCTATTTATAAGGCCTCCTCAGACAACCACTTTGCCCTTTTGCATTGATTTTTCTTGGGGACGGTCTTGATTGCTGCTCTTGTACAACGTCACGGACCTCTGTCCACAGTTCTTCAGGCACTCTATCAGATCTTATCCTAGGTATGAAGCAACATTAAAAAGAACTACCTGTTCTCCTACAAAACTTAAAAGGGTGTGTTTTCTTTCTGAAATATGTGTAATTATAACTGAAATACTTTCATGAAAAAAAGTAAAAATCAAATATGACAGAAGAATAAGATATCTGCCACTGATAATAAAATAGAAGGGATCAGAATTAAGTTCCAAAGAGGGAGTGGAATTAGCTTTAGACTTTAGTTTCTCCTTCTGATTGGGAGTGAATTCTACTGACAATACTCACATTAACTCTATTCTATTAGTAAAAAAATAAAACTTAGAACATAGTACAACAAAAGAAAAAATTACATGAATAAAGACAATCATTTTAATTTCTTTTTAATCTATAGTAAAACAAAACACTAAGCTGAAAATGACCCAAACTGACAACAGCTTTAAGTCAAGGCCAGTCAACATGATACAATAAATTATGGCATTAGAAAACTCATGGGAAGCAAATAAAGACAGGGACAGGTTTGATATCATGCCTACAAGGTATAAAAAGATGACAAAATGGCATGTAAAGTGTGATCAAAATTATGTAAAATTTTGTACATATGAATAATAAATGGCAAAGGAAACAGTGTATAAAAAATTCTTTTTTCTTAAGCTTTATATATTGTAGATAATCACTTTACCAAAAACTGATTTAAGCTACTAAAAGCTACAATTCTGGGGCTCCCTGGTAGTATGAAAACGTGTAAAGAATAATCAGCTGTGACACTGTATTAAGCTGATGAAGGGGAAAGATTCATTTGACCTGAGTACTACAAAGTAGGACTATAAAAATTTATGTTGGTTATATCTGGTAAAATCATAATTTTATAACAGATTTCACACCATCCAAGACTCTTATGGACACAACGAAATTCTAAGTAAACGAAAAACACATTATTAATTTAAAAAAATGAACACCATTAGATTAACCTTAAAAATGTAATAAAACTCTGACTCAAATCAATAAGTCAAAATTAGAACAAAGAAGTAACCATTAACGTTACCAAGTCTTGGGTAAGACATCAATGTTCAACTCTACATTTTTTTACGATCAGAGCAAAATTCTTTGAAATTCTGAGTTTCTCTTTAGATCCCTATGATTCTTCCACCATGCATTCACCCACTGCGGGAAAAATAGCAGTGACACAAGGTACTTATATAGTAGAAACGAAGATGCCAACATTTCCCTTCTCTTGGGCCATGCTGGTCAGGTTTGTGTAGCTTAAACTTGTCTTGCTGCTGCTGCTAAGTCGCCTCAGTCGTGTCCAACTCTGTGTGACCCCACAGACGGCAGCCCACCAGGCTCTGCCGTTCCTGGGATTCTCCAGGCAAGAACACTGGAGTGGGTTGCCATTTCCTTCTCCAATACATGAAAAAATAATTCCCTGAACTGGTAGGCAAGGTACTGATTAGGCTCATAAAAGGAAGAAGTCAACAGATAAAATATGATGTAAGTACAGTGTTCGTGAGGGAAGGATTAGAGAAGAGAGCACAGCTGTGAGAGTCGGTGATCCATGTGCCACTCCAATCCAAAGACACAGGCAATGACATTACTCCAGACATTACTTCTGCTCATAAAAGACTCAACACCAGCACTTGGTGGGCTCCTTTTTACGTAAATGAACAGACTCTCCCATACCTGCTCATCCACTACCCCCAACCCCCCAACACACACGCTGACATTCGCAAGAAAAAGAAATTATTAATAAAATAACTTCTCTGGGACTTCCCTGGGTGGTCCAGTGGCTAAGACTCCACTCTCCGACGCAGGGGGCCTGGGTCTGATCCCTGGTCAGGGAACTAGTCCCGCATGCCACAACCAAAGAGCCTGCATGCCGCAACTAAGATCCCACATGCTGCAACTAAGATCCACTGCAGCCAGGTTAATTTTAGAGTGTAATAACTTTTCTGAAGTTAAGGCCATGAGTCACCAGATTCAAAAGGCCTACGGAATGTACAAGTCCTGAATCTACACCAAGGTATTTCACAGGGAATTCTTATAGTTAATTTCAAACATGGGAACAAAAATGATTTTACAAGTTTTCCAGGGATGAAAAGATCAGGTCACAGATAAAGGATTAACAATTAGAATGGTTTCAGTCTTCCGGAAACAAAAATAATTCTGGCAACAAGAAGACAATAGAGTGATGCCTTCACATTCCTGAAAGAAAATTACAGACCCCCGTGTGGCTTAAGCCCAGCCACACTGCTCTGTTGTCATGCACACACGCTCAGCTGTGTGTGTGTGTTAGTCACTCAGTCGTGACCCATGGACTGTAGCCTGCCAGGCTCCTCTGGCCATGGGATTTTTCCAGGCAAGAATACTGGAGTAGGTTGCCATTTTCTCCCCCAGGGTCTATTCTCAAACTTGATTACAAAAGACTTCAGGCTACCCACGTTTTCAAAAAATTTATCTTTTACACCCTATGTTAATAAGTTACTAAAGGTACCTCTCTAATAAAAGAGAAAATCAAAAAGGAGGAAACATAGCATACAGGAAATAAATCTAAGACCGAAGAGGTGAACGGGATCAAGCCATCCCAGGGTGATGGGCATCCCAGGAAGAAAGCTACAGACTGAAGCAGCCACTGGTTCCAGAGACATAACAGAGGGCGGCATCGCCCAAATCTCCACAGCCTTTGAGACTTCCTTTTTAATATGAGCTGAGCTGGCCCTGGCTTTTAATCTCAATTTAGTCTCTCTTGACCCCATGCTGATGAAGTTCCCACAGTTCCACCCCCAGCTGCCTAGATGGGAGGGAGGCCATATTTCACACCATGGATATATTCCACTTTTACCTACTGCTAACAGATAGAGCAGGAAGAGCCTGAAAGAACAGTGTACTTCCCCAGCCATATTTCTTCTTGGTACTTAATATCTTGTAAAGACTTCAGCTCCACCAGGTGCCCTGACTGTGATGAGTCTTAGGGTTTCTCAGGACTTATTAGCAAACTTTCCCAAGGACTTAGCAGAAAGGACTCAAGAAAGACTCTGTTCAGCTTATCTGCTCCTGTCAGCCTTCATTTAATAGTAGCAACATGGACCTTTCTGTTCTTAACTAGGTTTATATTTGCCATTCAGTTTTTCAAAACTGTCAAAATAGATACTGCCTAGGGATAAATACTATGGTAGAAATTGGCCTACTGTTCATCGAGTCATTTCCCTTTTTGGCTCACAGTTATACTACATTTCTGGGGCTTCCCAGATTGCACAGTGGTAAAGAACCCATTTGCAATGCAGGAGATGCAGGAGACTCGGCTTCGAACCCTGAGTCAGGAAGATCCCTAGAGAAGGAAATGGCAACCCACTCCAGTATTCTTGCCTGGAGAATCCCATGGACAGAGGAGCCTGATGGGCTACAGTCCATAGGGTCTCTAAGAGTCAGACACAACCGGGCAACTGAGCACACAGGCATGCTACATCTTGCCACCTTCCTTGCATGAGGAGCAGCTATTTGACTGATTCTGGCTCATGGAATGTGGACAAAAAAGACGTATGTACTAGTCCAGGCACACCAAACTTGCCATGGAACCCACCACACTCCCTCTCTTTGCCCTTGAATCTGTCAGCCAGAGGCAGAGAGTTCAGTGCAAGTGTGAAAGTCTCTGAGTCCCATGGAAAAGCAGAGTCACTAGATGAAAGTGGTCTGGGTTCTCAGGTGACCAAGTGGAACCAGCTACTCCTTTGCCAGTGGGAGTGAGAAAGAAGCTTTACTGTGTTAAACTACTGAGACTTCGGTGTTGTTTGTTACAGTAGGTTAGCCTAACCTGACAGACACAAAAAGGTGATCAAACTATTCAGTTTCTCAAACTTAAGTCACAAATTGACTAGGAATACATATTTGGAGGAAGGGATATGATTACAGAACAAGGCAGGGAATGGTTCCAAAAGAGTTATTACCATGTAAAATGGGATTATGATTACTGGGAGGGGAAAGAGTTGCCATTTAAGAATATTTACAGGAAACTTTGAGGATACTGAATGTTCAACTTCTTGGCCTAGGTAGTGAGACCATAGGTGCTTATTTTATTATTCTTCCTGAAACTGTATTTTTGTTTTCTATTTCTCTACAGGTATTTCACAAATAAACCACAAATTACTAAATTAGAGTAGACATGTGAAAAATCTATTGGAGCATTTGAGGGAAAATAAGGTGACTAGAAAACCCTCTCCCCCTCCAAAAAAAAGAAAGGTCCAAAAAAAAAAGGTCCTTAAATCTCAGGGTGGGGGGAGGGGTGGGAAAGAAAGTTAAACAAGAAAGGAAACAATCATGATATTAATTCTTGGCTTAAGTTGTAAATAGTATTTAGTTATAAGGAAGACACGACTATTGATTTAAAATTGCAAAACAAGAACGTTGCAGGGAGAAGTAGGAACAAATAATGAAAAAAATACTACAAAACAATGATTAAAAAACAGCAGTTTTCCACCATTTGAAAATACTCTCAAGTGGATATATGTTTTTTACACAAAAATAGGTTTATAAAATATGTGCTATTTTGTAACCAGTTATGGCTGATGCTGTGGTGGCTTCCCACTCTCGTTTACATCTTTGTGCGAACACCTCCCTTGGAAATTGGGCAGAACTCATGACTTGCTTCTACCAACAGACTATGACAAAGGTTACAAGACGTCATTCCCATGATTATATCCCACTACATGGGGCTGTCTAGCCTGTAGAATCGCCCTGGGCTTTCCTTGATGCTTTGATGAAGTGGTCAGAACATCCGAGGGTCAAGAACTTCAGGTTGCTCCTAAAAGCTGAAAGCAGCCTTTAGGAGCTTGAAGACAGCATACAGATGACCAAGCAACTTCTATTAAGCAAGAAGCCTCAGTCATAATTTCACAAGAAAATTAATTCTGCCAAAAACCCAAGTGAGCTTAGAAGCAATTTTTTCCCCCCAGTTGAGTCTTCAGGTGAGAATACAGCCCATCCATGAAACTGTACTACATGAGCTGATTGCAGTTTCATGAGACCCTAAGCAGAAGACAGTTTAACTTCGTTCAGACTCCTGCCCCCAAAGAAACTGCAGGATAATAAATGTGTGTTGTTTTAAGTTGCTAGATTTGTGCACTCTGTTATACAACACAGAAAGCAAACGCAACTGCTTTTAAAACTGGATGAATGAATTCAGCAAAGTTGTAGGGATACAAAATCAACACAAAAGATCAGCTGCATTTCTATACACTACGGCAGAAAGTGAAGAGGAGCTAAAAGGCCTCTTGATGAAAGTGAAAGAGGAGAGTGAAAAAGTTGGCTTAAAGCTCAACATTCAGAAAACGAAGATCATGGCATCTGGTCCCATCACTTCATGGGAAATAGATGGGGAAACAGTGGAAACAGTGCCAGACTTTATTTTTTTGGGCNCTAAAAAGGAAAGAAAAAAAAAAGCAATAACATTTACGATAAGAAAAAAGGAACAAAATACTAGGAATAAGCTTAATCAAGAAGGGAAAAGATCTGTTCACTGAAAACTACAAAATATTGCTAAAAGAAATGAAAGGACACATAAATAAATGGAAAGCTACCTCATGTTCATGGATTGGAAAACTATATTGTTAAAACATCAAAACACCCAGAGAAACCTACAGCTTCAATATACTCTCTGCTGCTGCTGCTGCTAAGTTACTTTTGTCGTGTCGGACTCTGTGCAACCTCAAAGACGGCAGGCCTCCAGGCTCCACCGTCCCTGGGATTCTCCAGGCAAGAACACTGGAGTGGGTTGTCATTTCCTTCTCCAATGTATGAAAGCGAAAAGTGAAAGTGAAGTCACTCAGTCATGTCCAACTCTTTGTGACCCCATGGACTGCAGCCTACCAGGCTCCTCTGTCCATGGGATTTTCCAGGCGAGAGTATTGGAGTGGGGTGCCATTGCCTTCTCTGAATGTACTCTCTACAAATCCCAATTACAGATTCTGCAAAAATGGAAAAACCCATCCTAATATTAAAACTCCTATGGAATCTCATGGGACCCCAAATAGCCAAAACAATCTTGAAAAAGAAGAAAAAGGAGGCATTATGCTTTTTGATTCCAAAACTTACTAGAAAACTATGGTAGCCAAAACAATGTGTTACAGGCATACAGAGAGACACAGAGGCCAATGGAATTTAACAGCACAAAAATAAACCTGGCATATATGGTCAAATGATTTTCAACAAGGGTGTCAAGATCAGTTAATGGGGAATGGACAGTCTTTCAACAACTGGTGCTGGTAAAACTGGAAATCCATATGCAGAAGAATAAAGCTGGACTCTTACTGTATGTTGTATACAAAAATTACCTGTTAGTAGGTCAAAGAAATAAATATAAGCGCTAAAACTGTCTATACACAAAAAGGCTTCTGACGTTTGATATAGCAGATTTTTTTGAAGAGTTGAAGAGGACACCAAAATCACAGGCAACAACAGGAAAAGTTAGAGGAAGTGGACTTCAAAACTAAAAACTTTTGTGTATTAAAGTATACTATCAACAGAGTAAAAAATATCAACCCATGGAATGGGAGAAAATATTTGCAAATCATATATCTGATAAGGGATTAGCATGTGGAATATATAGAGAACCCCTGAAACTCAACAACCACCACCCATTCAAAGACGGGCAAAGGACCTGAACAGCTGCTTCTCCAGAGATATGCAAATGATCAAAAAACACATGAAAAGACGCTCAATATCACTAATCATTACGGAAATGCAAGTCAAAACCACCATGAGATAGTACCACTTACCCACTAGAATGGCTACTATTTTTGGAAAGAAACAAAGAGGGAGAATCTTTGACACAAGTGTGTCAAAGATGCAGAGATATTAGAACCTTTGTACACTATAAAATGGTGCAGTTGCTACAGAAAATGGTATGGCAAGTCTTCAAAAAAAATAATCACAAAATTATTATATGATCCACCAATTCCACTTATGGGTATACATCCAAGAGAAAAGCAAGCAGGGCTTCAAACAGATATATACCTGTGTTCAAAAGCATTATACAGAGGAGCCAAAAGGCAGAAGCAACCCAAAGGTCCATCAACAGATGAATAAACAAAATATGTTATATATCTATATATGATAAAATATTATTCAGCTTTGAAATCAAGTGAAATTCTCATACATGCTACAACATGGATGAACCGTGAAGACATTATGCTAAAGGAAATAAACTAGCTATTTTATAAGATAAATACTCCATGAGTCTACTTACATGAGGTGTCTAGAGCAGTCAGAGTCACAGGGACAGAAGGCAGAATGTGGTTACCAGGGGCTGGGGAGCAATGAGGATTACTGTTGAATGAGTAGAGATTCCCTCTGGGAAGAGAAGAAAGTTCTGGAGATGGATGGTGGTAATGGCTGCACAACAACGTGAATGTGCTTAATTGCACACTTTAAAATGCTGAAAATGGTAAATTTTATGTTACATATATTTTACCACAATTAAAAAACCACTTTGGATAGAGAGCAAAGGATGAGTGCAGTAAGACAGCAGGATAGAATCTTCTTATTTCCTTGACTATCCAGTTGGACATGGGGAAAAACAGCTCATCTAAATCGGATTTCTCGGGACGTCCCTGGTGGTCCACTGGTCAAAAGTCCACTTGCCAATGCAGGGGACACAGGTTTGATCCCTGGTTCAGAAATATCCCACATGCTGGGGGGCAATTCAGCCTGTGGGCCACAACTACTGAAGCCTGTGCTCTAGAGCCCACGCTCGGCAACGAGAAGCCCACACCACAACTAGGGAAGGCCGGTGTGCAGCAACGAAGATCCAGTGCAGCCAAAGATAAATCAATAATTTGTTTTTAAATGGATTTTTTTTTCTATTTTTAGTCCTATAATCTTTCGATCATTTAGCAGCAACATGTATGCTTACTAATTATGTTGTGATTATACAAGAAATAACACAATAAATACAAATTTGTTACAATAAGTGATTAAACCATTTAACAGAGAAATAAACACTTCAACATCCCAATTCCCTGCACACAGCATAGTTTAACTGCTCCTAGCTGTTAAAATGTTTCTATTGAGAAAAGTGGGAGATGTAAAAAGAATAACAAAGTGATCAGAACAACTTAAAAGTTAAATTTGTTTCCTAAAGCTGTAATTTTATATCCAAACCAGTTAAAAATTTCCTGTTCCTAGTGAAGGAAAACTAAGATATAGAAGGTTCAAACTGAAAACAATGGGAAAAGATGACTGTGATTTTTAAAGGAGGATTTTAATAATCTACTTCTGAGAAAAGAAAAACACCCTGATAAGCTCTTGAACTTCAAGGTTTTCCCAACCTCTTTTCTGCTCTCCCTCTGCTCTGCTCTCATCTCACTCTTTTTTTTGGAGAAGGGGAAGGCAGGGACAGGGAAGGGATATAACAAGATAATAGGAATACGACAGATGATAGGTATAGAGAAGAGAGAAAAACAGTGATTATTTTTTCTACTGACACTGAATACTAAATACATCATCATTATCAAATGCTAACAATCCAAATTTCTGAGGGAAAGGAAAAATTCAGTTTTCTGGAGTGCCAGCCTACTCTAAAGCAAAAGAAAGGAAACCTCCTGCAGGTTTTACATCTCTAAATGCAGCGTGTGTGCCAAATTCTGCAAACCATCTCCACTCTAACCAAGGATTTGGATAAATATGGTGACATGAGCCTTGATCAAACAAGTGGCACGCTAAGCTCTTTAACAGCTTTCTGGCCTAAGAAGCTCTTAGATCAGTTAAAGAACGTCAAACCCAAGCACTTTACTCACTAAGTACAGAAACACCAAGGTTTCATGAGAAAGCATCTAGTACAGAAAGGCAGCTATGCTGGAACACAGCATCTGGTAATAAACCAAAAATTTAGAGCGAGAACTTTCTGATATTATACATGGGGCTGCACAGTTCTATGGCAAGAAGAGAATCAGAGTTTGGGAAGAAGCTTATTCCTCTGTATAAACTCAATAATCCTTTTTAAGGTCTCTGAACTGGACAACTATTTCAACGCGGGGCATGGCCTCCCTATTGGGGTAAGAGTAATGTTTTCCCCCTGGTGTAGAGCATTAGACGGATCCTTGCCAAACACTCAGAACCAGACATGACATCAACACTGTGCTCTTCCTTGTGCATTCTTCTACAATGCTGCCCTCGTTAGCTTTCCTTAATCAAGCTCATCCCGCACAAAGGGAAAGCAAAACACCCTGCATCTTAGACATGCACGCCAAGCACATTTTCACCCCCAAACTGAGCTTAATCTTCCGAAGGCAAATGTCCTTTATAAGCTCCCTCTTCTGTTGCCATCTTCCTAAACCGCAGGCCTTCCTGACTTGCAGTGGGGCCAGGACAGATTGTGGTTATGTGGTAGGTTCTGTCAGGAGAGTTTTGACAAGGCCTCAAAATAGACCCTGGGCACCGGCCAAGGAAACTGCCACTCACAAGTTCCAACTTTGTCCTCATACATTAGCTCCCCAGCACTTCCTACTCACCCCCGCCCCAGCCCAGTCTCTCCTTTTAAAAGAGTCAAGATTCTTGAACTCTTGCTAGTCTTGAGTGAGCTGTATAACATTGAAATTAAAAATGAAAATCTTCCTTATTCTGCTCAGGAACACTTGGCAGAATAAAGACTAAATCTGTACCTACCTTCTGCCTCGAGAAATTAATCCATCGATAGCATTCTGGTTTGTACAATGATTTTGGATCTCAAACCCCACAGAGGTTTATTTTATTATAAATAGATTAGGATGTGGAAGGTAAAGGAAGCGAAAAAATAGGCCATTTATTTCCCATGTGACTAATATATGGCAGCAGACTTCTGCAGGGCAAGAAGTGAAACTGTATATGTTTTTAATTGATATTGGTCATAAAATCCTAAAACAATCAAGCTACTACAAAAGGCACTCATTTAACTAGTATTACCAAATATAAATGAAGTGGTTTGTCTAGGATAGCACAGTCTTCAAAGTACAGTACTTCTGCCTTTACCAGTATGAATAAAATCACCCAGCTGTCACTCTAAGGTGTTTAAAATGACCTTATAAAATACACTTGTAGTATATGTTTAAATTGCAAGGAGTAGAAAGGATACAAAGTAATCAACAGCTCTTTCCTCCTACAAGGTTAAGAAGAAAGGTAATTTTTATTTTAAAATAAATCCCAATATAAGCTTGAAATAAATTTTTAAAATTTCACAATTTAAGTCCCAACCTTGCACTCACACTTCCAGAAGTAAATTCCACATACACACACACTGCAGCAAAGGCTTATATATGAGTTGTTCATTACAGCAGTGTTAGCAGAAACCTAAAAACAGCCTTGTTGTAGTTTAGTCACTAAGTCGGGTCTGACTCTTTTATGACCCCACGGACTCTAGCCCACCAGGCTCCTCTGTCCATGGGATTTCCCAGGCAAGAATACTGGAGTGAGTTGCCATTTCCTCCTCCAGCGGATCTTCCTGACCCAGGGATGGAAATCTGCATCTCCCGCATTGACAGGCAGATTCTTTACCGCTGAGCCACCAGGGAAGCCAAATGTCTTGACCAGGGAATGTTAAACTGTGGGAAATGAGCAAATTTTGTTTCATCTATATTAGACAGGTCAGCTAGTCTTTTTTGAAAAATAGATGGACATATGTGCTAATATAGAATGATGTCTAAGACACATCAAAGGTCAGAATGAAAGGGACAGGACATTTTTTTTTTCTAAACACAGGAGATTATATATGGAAGAGAAATTTTGGAGAGACACACAGGAAACCATTAACCGGAAACCACTGCTTGGATTACGGAGTTGGGTGGTGGAGGGAGTCAAGCCTAGAAGTTTATCGTGGAAAGGAAGCTTCCTTTTCACCATGGGACATTTTCTTTTAAAATGTTTTTATCAATTTTAAAAAGTTCTACAAACAACTACTGAAGCCAGAAGGGGAGCATGCTCCTTCAGTGGATGCCATTTCCCCACCTCTTCTTAACCACCTGTCCTCTTTCTTATCTACTGCTCTTCCCATCTCTGCTGCTGCTGCTGCTGCTAAGTCGCTTCAGTCGTGTCCGACTCTGTGAGACCCCACAGACGGCAGCCCACCAGGCTCCGCCGTCCCTGGGATTCTCCAGGCAAGAACACTAGTGTGGGTTGCCATTTCCTTCTCCAATGCATGAAAGCAAAAAGTGAAAGGGAAGTCACTCAGTGGTGTCCGACTCTTAGCGACCCCATGGACTGCAGCCTACCAGGCTCCTCTGTCCATGGGATTTTTCAGGCAAGAGTACTGGAGTGGGGTGCCATTGCCATCTCCTGCCCATCTCTAGACCAAAACAAAAGCACACATATGGAGCAAATCTCAGAGCTTCCACAAGAAACAGAATCCCTTCTCCACCCCCCAATCAAAACAAAGATAAAACAGAACAAATGAAAGAGCGTCAGCATACAATAAACCCAGTTTTTAGCCCAGTGTTGGAGTCCTTTTAAGTCTGCCTTAATTTATTGAAGGCCAAAAAGTTTTTAAAGTGAAAGCACAATGTGCAACACAAATCATTTCTAATGGTGTCCTATCTATTATCTTAAAAAGAAAAAGTGGAGAAAAGGGCAACGTTATTTTACTCACAGGGTAAATTTCGCTCAACCCTTCTTTCTGACGTTTTAAAAGTTGAGTTTTGAATGATGGTCATAAATTCTTTACTGTATTTCTGACTGAATAAGGTGGTACGTATTTCCGGTTAAAAGACCATCTCTCCATTCAGATTCTCCAGAGAGAAAGCAAAGGCAAAGGTCTATGCAATCACCTATATGTAGGTACAATGGAAAGTGAGCCTGTGGTGAGGACAGAATGTGTTTCCTCTAAAATGATCCTCATTAACATTCCCAACATGGTGCAGGGAGATTCCCCCCCTCCATATATCTCCATATATCTTCAATTCTGTTCCTCTTCACACTAGGAGCAGGGTAAACAATTCACAAAGAGCTTTGCAAGAAACTGCTCCTTCTTGTTTCTAGTAAAGATCTGTTTTTGTTTTGAGAAAAAAAGAATCTACTTTGCCAAACATATTCTCCAAATCAGTTTTTCCCTTCATTGTGGAGATGCTTAAATCCTGACCTAAGAAGGATTCTCTTACAAATCTACCCATCAGGACTGTCAGTTTGGGTGGTTTCCACAAGGGATTTTCCAAAAGGGAATCTCTGTTCAATTGGAAACTGAAACTCACTATTAGCTGGACAAAAATCAAAAGCAATATTAGGGAACACTCTGAATATAAGAATGGATATCCAAGGAAATAAAATGCCAAAATTTAGTTCAAGAATTAAAAGAATTTACTAAGCAAGATCAACAGGGCAAATTTACCATTACTTAATAACTGATAATTAGCTATAAAGTTCTTTATAAATCAACATAAAATAACCTGATTTCCAAAAAAAGAAGAAATCAAGGCTGAGTATCAAGAACTCTGTGATTCAAAGTCATTTTGCTTAGCAACACTTTAAAAGCCAAAAATGATCAAGTTACACTCCAGTAATAAAAAGTTATTTCTAATTTAAAATGAATTCATTCCCATAATGAATCACTACTCTAATATACACTTTCTTCTATGACAGAACTGAAACAGGAGCTCTGTATAGTCTTCCCAGGTGTCTCGGTGGTAAAGAATCCGCCCACCAGTGCAACAGCAGAGGCAGGTGAGAGCCCCGGGTCAGAAGATGCCCTGGGGGGAGGAAACGGCAACCCACTCCAGTATTCTTGTCTGGAGAATTCCACGGATTGGACTCTGGAGTCTGGTGGACTAAAGTCCGCTGGGTCACAAAGAGCTGGACACAACTGAGCACGTTAAAGTCTCATTCCACCTTTTTAAGGGCAGATTTTCCCAAATGGGTAAGGTCTTTCCCTCAAAAGACTGCTTGTTCTCTGTACTGCAGATTCTTTGAGTGAACTTTTTCCTACCTTAATGACGTAGCTGTCCTTTTCAGTGACATTTATTTTGTTTCTAGACATTTATCTTCCTGGAGTAAAATCACAACAATCCACTTAGGAACTAACTATTCTAAATCCTAAAGCTTCTGCAAAAGTCCACTATTTGTTTCTCTACCATACTTCATGACAATAATTATGAAGCAACAAACCTAACAAAAGCCTCAATGCAACACTTCCTAGGAGTGAAGGTATCTAATTAAACAGGCAGTAACAAACCTCAAACTTTCCTCTATTCCAAGTTTAAGAACCCTATCAATGATTCATTCACACAGCCAGTGACCTAACTTCCTCAATGAATCACACTTTCTGAAATTCTTATTCTGCTTGAGTATAATAGTCATCATCTCTACATGTGTCGAACACAGCATGAAGTTGGTTAAACTAAGTTAATTCTGTAAGACCTTCAAACCACAGCGAACCTCAAGTCCCTGCCAAGTAACACTTATCTGCAACACTTTGCCTTTTCCAACAACTGCACCTCTCCAAACAGATGCATCCCCAAAATAAACATTTAATCTTGAAACACTTATTTTAAACACTAATTAAGAACTGATTCATCCACACCCTGCCCTCCATCTCTCTGGTTCCACTACTGCATCCCCATTCTCCTCCCATTGTGATGCAGTGAAAAAGTAATGGACACTGTTATCCTCACACTCATCCTTCAATCAGTGAACCTACACTACACTTTTTCTTTTTAGGGCATAAGTGCTGAGTCATTAAATGGAAACTCTAAGAAAAAAGAGCTACAAAGGTTTAAGTTTAGGATCCCATTATTTCCCTGGCCAGGTCTCCACAGCCTGATATTTGTATATCCCACGGTGGAAAAAGCAAAGCAAACACTTGAACTTTTTTTCCCCCTCCCCGTCGAAGAAAGAACAAGAGATGGGTTTCCTTAGGTCCTCTGGCTTCCAGCAACATACCCACGGGCACGAGAAGCAGGCCCGGCTGGAGCTATATAACTTAACAATCTGGGTGTGAATAACGCCTGGCTGTAGTCAAGCATTAACCCTGACACTCCCAACAAGCGCTTGTTCTGCTCCTGTTTCATTCAGTTCGGGTCAAGGATGAACAGGAAAAAAACAAAAAAAAATCCCATACAAGCTCTACGCCCTCCACCAGCCTGACACAGTTCCCCGGGTGGCCGGCCGGGGACAGACCGAGGGAGGGAGTGGTGCGTCGGGGAGACGGAGAAGGAGCCCTAGCACCCAAAGAGCAGAGACAGCGGCCCGAGTTCATTTCTCCCACAATGGGAGTATCGCCGTCCCCGCTCGCGCATCGAGGCTGCGCGTTCGAGACCCGGCGTGATGCCCGAGGACGCCGCAGGCAGGGGGCAACCTCGACCCCGGGGCCCGTTGGAGGGGGCCTGGCCCCCAGCAGAGGTTGGCGGCAGCGCGGACTTCGCCGAGCTGCAGAGGCCGGGAAGCGGGGGGCCCGCTGCCCGCCAAGGCTGGCGGGAGGAGCGGCCCTTACCTGTGTCCGGGCGCGGGCTGTGGCTGCGGGCGCCGCCGGGAAGGGCCGGAGCGCGGCTCGCCGACCGGGAGCCTGCCGGAGCTAGCGGCGAGGGGCGCGGAAGGTAGACTCGGTCCCAGGTCCCCGGCCAGGCGGGCCGGGCAGGACGCGGCGGCTCCCGGCGCCTACGGCCGGTCAGTCAGTCACGCCGGTGTCCCCTCGGCGCCGCGGCTGAGACAGCGGGAACCGGCCCCCGGGAGGAGCCGCAGCCCGAGCGGCGGGCGGCGGAGGCGGAGGAGGGGCGGGGCCACAGGGTCGGCGACCCGCTCACCCGGAAGTACTTGTGGTCGCGGCGGCGCGCGCTGCGCGACGGGCTTGACGCCCCGCGGCCGGCGGCGTGCCGCCGAAGAGACTCGGGACCCCGAGTAGGTGGAGGCTCGGGCGGCCTCCTGAGGTGGTTCCTCCAGGCCCGCGGGGTCCACCCCGCCCCTCCGCCCCCAGGACGGGGGTCGGGAATGTGAACTGATGCGCGTGCCCGTTGGCGGCTACCCCTGCCTCGGTCACCTCTGAACTGTCCGGCCTAGAGGGCTTGGGTGAGTGGGCCGGGGCGGCAGTTCTAACCGTTGGAACGTAGGTGGGTGGGTGCGGTCGAAGCGCTGGAAGCCTTATTTCCAAAATGAATGATTTTGAAATGATTTCCGGTGAAGAATGCTGGGGGCGGGGCTGGGGGGAAAAGAGAGTCCGTTCAATATCTGATGGATTCGGAGCTGTCATTCAGTCCGAGTCTCAGTCGAGATCCACCAGCTTCAGGGCCCTGGAGCAGGACCTCTTTGGGAAGCTCATCTTCTAGTGGGGTGGACGGATTTAAGCAAATAAGGTAATGACAGATTGCGGTGAGACTCCGCGGGTGATACACAAAGGTGATGAGAGATCCTGTAGGCGAGACCTCTGGCAGGAGAAGACCTCCAGAGGGAAGTGGCAGTTGGGCAGCCTCCTGAGAAGGCACAAAACACTTCGATACAGCTTTACATCCGGGACAGTAGTAGGTTCCAGGACCCGCCGAATAAGCCCATGATTCCTTGTTAAGAACCTGGCTCGAATGCCTTCGAAGGGCTGTTGGTGTGCTGCCCACCCCTGCGATTTCAGAAGGCTTGCTCACCTTTCAGAGTTCATGAGGGCTGGAGTGCGGCACTGCAGGGAGGCGTGGATTTCGGAACTGTGGTCTTTAGGCAGAGAGACACCAACAGGTGGCTTCATGGCAGGAGGATTATCATATCATCAGCCTTGGAAAGACAAAGTCTCTAACCTCGCGCTCTTTCTCTTTCCCTGTCGCTGTTTTTCTCAGACCTGTGAACAAATATTGAAACTTGTTTTTACCTGGGATCAAGAGGGGCTTAATGTCCCCAAAAGATGATACTATGTTACGATCTGAATAAAAGGATTAATGACGTGTTTTGCTAACTCAGTTAAACTAAAAAGCAGATTTGCAAGAGAGAACCTATTCAGGTACCTGAATAATACCAATACTCCAATAATGTTTATTAAGTATTAGTTTATGTGACTGCGTAATTAATGGAAAGACTGTTTGGAATGATATTAGGATTGGAAGGGACTTACGTGGTGGTACAGTGGTTAAGACTCCGTGCTCCCAATACAGGAGGTCTGGGGTTCAGATCCATGGTTCAGTTCAGTTCAGTTCAGTCGCTCAGTCATATCCGACTCTTTGCGACCCCATGAATCGCATCACGCCAGGCCGGAACTATTAATAGATCCCACATGCCACAACTAAAACATCAGGCATGTCCCCGATAACAAGGAAAAAGATCCTTCCAGCCACAGGTAAGACCTGGTGCAGCCAAATAAATAAACACAAGTAAGTGTGTGTGTGTGTGTTTGTGTGTGTGCTCACACAGTATTTGCACAACATTCTACTAAACTCTTAAATATATTATCCCTTTCAGTACTAGGACCAACCTTGAGATATGGGAATTATTATACCCATTTTAGTAACAAAGTCATTGAGATTCAGAGAAATAATGATTTGCCTAAGGTAACAAAACTAGTAGATGAGAGAATCTGAAATTTAAACCTGAATTTGAAACTCTCGTCTTTCTGGCCCCAATACCCCTTTTACTTTATGCCATGTTGCTGTAATTTTAATATTTAAGAGGGAAATATAAACAAAGCGTCCAGCAAAGCAAATGTCTATGTTGCTCTTGTAATTTTATTATGAAAGTATACTTTAAGGTAAAGTGCTATAAGGCAATTTTGGAAATTCTGTGTTTTTATTTCTCCCACAGTAGGATATTTGCCATCTGTTACCCAAAAGAAATATTTCACTTGTTTCACATGCGTCTTTTGAAGGCTCCCAAGAATGTTCTGATGCTAACATTTTGTTATTGCAAGGGGATCCTTACTAAATGCATCACTCTGAACTGTTTCACAAGCAGTCTTTCCCTGCACATTCTTTCCACCAAAAATATGTGTTCCCAGATCTTTATGGAATATTCTGACATGTGAATGCCCCCAGGTCTATGTGAGCTAGCTGCTTTAGGGACATATTAATAGATGAAGGAAAAAATTTTTTTGAGCAATGAGGTGGTAGGATTTGTACATTTTTGTTCATTTCATATCAAATCCTTCACATTTTTCTTTGATGATGTCAAGATATAAAAGTTTTCCTTTCTCAAAAGCAGATACTCATTTTTGCGGTTTTCACAAAATTGACTTTCGCAAACAATGCTATGTTTCACTCTACACAGCTCTCTGGAAAACATTAGTTCAAACATTAAAAATAGGATACTACTTTTCAGAGCCAAATCTTTTTATTAGTAAAGTGTATGTATGTAAGCACACGTTGGAAGCATTTTTAAAATTTTAAAAACTCCTTACAAACCTGTGGAAACCTAGCAAAGCAACTGTCTTTGTTTACATTTATTTGCTTTAAGTTCTGTTTCCAAAAATGCTTTCTTATCTAGATTTACTACTTTTTCTTGCTTTCCTTTTTTTGGTGAGGAGGGGAATTACAGACTCACAAGAAGTTACAAAAATAATACAGAAAAGACCTCTTTACTCTTTATCCAGTTTCCCCCATTGGCAGCATCTTATATATCTATAAAACATTATTAAAACTAAGAAATTGACATTTCACTGTCTTTTGATTAGTAGTTTCTTTCTGTGTTTCATCATATTAAAAATTTACCATTTGCAACAATTCATTTTTGGTATATTTGGCTCTTTTCTCTTTCCTAAATTAGCAAATGATATAAGCTTGCCACAGTGTTTCTCTAGAATTACAAGTTTACTAAAAAATTTTGTGAGTCAACACACTTAAAATGTGATTTATTTGTAAGATTTCTGCTTTTTCTGCTTATATTGTACCATATCTTCCTGCCCTAATAAACCTATAAATTTATACAACTTGCAAATGTGTGTTTTAATATATACCCTCTGACCACGGAAATATTTGCAAAGAGATTTCTATTGAGGAATGCAAAAGTTCTCATTTGACAGAAAAGGGAGAAAAAGTTTGTAAACATCTAATTATTCACATGAGAATGCTATGATCTGTTGGTTCGGCTAATTCTGACTCCATCTGGATTCTCCTAGAGAGAGCAGCTCATCCTTTCCTCTACCAGACAGCAGACAAAGGAAAGAGAAGTGTAGTTTGCTTTCTTAAGTTTTAGTGATGTAGGAAAGGATGATGAGAAGGAAGAATTGGGAGTTTCATTGTGTTGTTCGGTTACTAGGTCGTGTTCGACTCTTTACGACCCCATGGACTGCAGCACGCTAGGCTTCCTTGTATCTCCTGGAGTTTGCTCAGATTTATGTGCACTGAATCAGTGAAGCTATCTAACAATCTCATCCTCTTTTGCCCCCTTCTCCTTTTGCCTTCAATCTTTCCCAGCATCAGGGAGTTTGTTGTAGGTATCAGTTTTGTATAAATGCCTCATCGCGATAATCAAGTGATGGCTCTTCTGTGTTGTATGCTCTGTAAATGTGTAATCAAACATCCTTCATATTACGGCTCATTTAGCAGACTTACTTGCCTACTGTGTACCAGGCACCCAGTTTCGCACTGGTAACATAGGAACACGACAGGGTCTATTTTTAATAGAAATAGTTGGTCTGCCAACTATTTCCCAGATGCTAGGGATTCAAGGAGGAGTAAAAAGAAAGCTGTGTGAGAAGAAAGTCTTCTCTCATGAAACTTACTATCTGGTAAAGGAGATAATCACACAAAATTCACTCTATAATCCTCGTAAGTGTTACTAAGGGTAGGTATGTGGTGCCTGAGGGTGAGGAGGAGGTAGAAGACCCCAGACTGGGAAGCTGCAGCTGGTCTCTTGCTGATGCTTCGAGATGCGGCACCAACAGGAGCACTGAGGCCTGACTGGGTGCATTCTCATGGGTTTCTTAGTCTGACACATGTGCAGAGAAGGCCCTCAGTCTAGCGGAAGGACAAAAGGAGGCAGAAGTCACCAGCTGGAATCCATCTCGGCTGACAAATTCGTGCCCACACCAGGACCAAGTGAGATGATGATTGGCCAGAACTCCCCCCTCCCCGAAAACTGCCCCTATGTTAACAATCTAAGCCGACCCTGTTGGGGGCAACTCGCTCCAAGCTCACCTGTGTGCTCCCTCTATACTATTTTGTTTTTTCCACACATACTTTGTTTCTTCCACATGTACTGTGTTTCTAATAAGTGCTTTAATCTTTTTCACAGCCTTGGTCTATTTTCTTTCATCAAAGGAAACAAGAGCTGAGGTCCTTCTTCAGCTTTTCACCACCAGAATCAAGGGCATTAAAGAGTGGAATTCAGTCTAACCTGAGGTATCAGAAATGACTTCTAATAAGAGATGCTCTAAGCCAAGATTTAAAACCTCCTCAGAGTGAACTCAGTGCAGAAGTTGGGGAAGAGCAAGGAAGACCACAAAGACCTCACAAGGGGACAAGCAGAGTCCCAGGGACTAAAAAGAAATGAGGGAGATGATGCGAGATGAGTCCAGAGAACTAAAAGGCCACATGCAGGGACCTACCGTCTCCCTAAGGATTCTTATGTTCATTTTGAAAGTAACACAAACAAATTGGAGAGTTTTTAGTAGGAATGACACGATCAGACTTTGTGTTTTTAATGATCACCTTGATTTCAGTGTAAGTATTCAATCCCTAAATAAATATGTCCTTGGTGCACACTACAGGCCAAGTACTGGTCTGCGTCCTGAGTCCACGGCAGTGGACAAATGCAGATTCCCTGTTTTTGAGGATCTCATAGACAACACAAATAGTACATAAGGTGGTGAGAAGTGCTCTGAAGAATATTGGAACCCAGGGACTTCCCTGGCAGTCCAGTGGCTAAGACTCCATGCTTCCAGGGCAGGGGGCCCAGGTTCGATCCCTGGTCAGGGAACTTGGTCCCACGTGCAGCAATTATGACTTTGCATGCTGCAACTAAGATCTGGTGCAGCCAAATATTAAAAAAGAATATTGGAACCCAGGAAGAATAAGAGGGTTAGGGTCTAGTTGTTTTATTAGTTTGAACCATATGAAATTATTGCTCTCTTTGCATCTTTTTTCTCTTTTAACCTCAGGATGATATTTAGTTTATGTGGCACAGCTGAGTAGAATAACATTAGAATTACATCATTCAACCTAACACTTAGAAGAGTCAGAGAAGTCCTAATGAAGTGACAGAGGTAAGCCATGCAAACTCACAGCAGGGAGAGCCTCAAGCAAACGGACAGCAAATGCAGAGAATGTACTTAGAGTGTTTGAGGAACAAAGAGGAGGCCAATTTGGCTGAAGAGTAATGGACAAGGGGGGAGATGGGTAGCAGGGCCAGAGTGTGCTGGGTCTTGTAGACCATGGTATGAAATTTGCTTTTCTTTGAATGAGATGAGCTGTTGAGGAATTTTGACCAGAGGAGCTGCAAGGCCTGTCATTTTTAAAAGGACTGTTCTGTTCATGGTAGATTTTAGGAAGCCAATATACAGATGGATCACTGTAAAATCTTTCAACTTTGCTGTGTTTTAAATTTTTCTTAACAAAATGAGAAGACTTTCCTCAGCTGGATTGTAAACAGACTTTGGTGGTGGGGGGTGGGCAAGGAGGGTGAGATCAGGAAGACCCATACTGCAATAATTCACACAGGAGTGGAGACAGAAAGAAATGGTTAGATTCCAAATAAATTTTGAAGATAGAGCCAATAAACTTTGCTTATAGAATGGATCCAGATGTGAGAAAAAAAGATAATGCTTAAGGTTTTAGACCTGAGCCCCTGGAAGGATGGAGTTGCTATCTCCTGAAATCTGGAAGGCAGTCTATTCAAACAGATTTGGAGAAGACTTTTTGGACAAGGTGAGTTTGCGATGCCTGTTGGACATCTAAGTGGAGATATCAAATAAGCAACTGAATATACAATCAGTAATTCACAGTAAACATCAAGATAAAGATATAAAGATCAATACCTTGAGAATTAAATGGAAATACTCAGTTGAACCTAAAGCCCGTGACTCATGCTGCTGTTCTAGGCTAGTTTTATTTGTAGGTAGGTATCAGTTACTTTGTATTACCATTTAGAATATTTATATACATTACTATGTTCTGTTCACTCATATGCATTACTATCTGCTATTCACAGTTTTGTTTTTTAATCTTGGTCTTATTTAAACAGATTATACATTTCTTGAGAAAAGATCTATTTTCTCTTGCACACTTCACAATGCCATATCACAGACATTTTATAATGCTCATATAGTAAATTATTGGAATGTAGAGTTTGCTGTTATCATAAAGCATCCATTTTCTTACAAATATTTAATTTGGGCACTTGTAGCTGTCCTATGAAAATAAGAGTAGAATTGTGATTTTTCAGTCTGTTGCACCTCCAAGCCCATATCAGGTTAGATAAGTAAAAGAGAGCCTTCTTATGCGACCTACTTAAACTCAAAAGCTTTTGCACAGCAAAGGAAACAAAATGAAAAAATACCCCAGATTGGAAGAAAATATTTGCAAATGATGTAACTGACAAAAAAACCGCCTACAAACAGCTCATTATACTTAACAGCATCAAAATGAACAACCCAATCCAAAAATGGACAGAAGACCTAAATGGACATTTCTCCAAAGAAGACATACAGATGGCCAAGGGGCACATGAAGAGATGTTAAACATTGGCAATTATTAGAACATCGCTAATTATTACTGAAAAATGCAAATCAAAACTACAATGAGGTATCATCTCACACCAGTCAGAATGGCTATCATCAAAAAAATCTACAAACAAATACTGGAGAGGGTGTGGAAAGAAGGTAACTTATGTAAATTGGTACAGCCACTATGGAGAACAGTATGGAGGTTCCTTAAAAAACTAAAGGGAGGGTTATCATATGACCCTGCAATCCTACTCCTGGGCATATATCCAGAGGAAAACATGGCCGAAAAGGACACATGCACCTCAATGTTCTTTGCAGCACTGTTTACAACAGCCAAGACATGAAAGCAACCTAAATGTCCATTGAAGGAAGAGTGGATAAAGAAGACGCTGTACATAAACACAGTGAAATATTATACAGCCATTAAAAAGAGTAAAGCAATGTCATCAGCAGCAATATGGATGAACCCAAGATTGTCATTCTGAGTCAAGTAAGTCAGATAAGCAGAACATTGTATGACATACCTTATATGCAGAATCTAAAAAGATATGACACAAATCAACTTGTTTAAAAAGCAGAAACAAGCTCACAGACCTAGACAAGGAACTTAACGGTTGACGGAGAAGGAAGGGGGGAACGGATAGTTAGGAAGTTTGGGATCAGCATGTACACACTGCTGTATTTAAAATGGATAACCAATGAGGACCCACTTTGCTCAATGTTATGTGGAAGTCGTAGCCTGCCAGGATCTGTCCATGGAATTATCTTGACAAGAATACTGGAGTAGGTTGCCATTTCCTCCTCCAGGGGAATCTTCCTAACCCAGGGACCGAAATTGTGTCTCCTGAAGCTTTTGTATTGGCAGCTGGATTCTTTACCCACCTAGGGGATATGTATGGTTGAGTCCCTTTGCTGTTCACCTGAAACTATCACAGCATTGTTAATTGGCTGTAATCCAATACAAAGTAAAAAGGCTAGCTTAAAAAAGAGCCTTCTTAGAAAAAACAAAGGCTCAGCTCTCCTCCATGTTAGCTTTAAAACTCAAATCATGTGATAGCAAGACAGTTCCCAACAAGTTCAAGTACACATGTACCCAGTCCAAGTCCAGCAAGAAAGAGATCCTTCCCTGTAGTCTTGGATTCATTAACGGAACCAATATGGCTACCTGCCCATCCCTTAACAAATTACAGAGCTTGGAAAATTCTGTGCTGTGATTGGCCAAATATGAGTCATACACTTTACCTCTGCTTCACCCAAAGAGCATGGACTACAGAAGAGGAGTGCTTCTCCAGAAGAAAAAACTGGATCACTGTCACCGAAATAAGGAAATGGATGAAAAAAAGTCAAAGTGTTAGTTACTTAGTTATGTCTGACTCCTTGTGACCTTATGGACTGTAGCCTTCCAGGCTCCTCTGTCCATGGAATTCTCCCCAGGCAAGAATACTGGAGAGGGTTGCCATTCCCTTCTCCGGGGGATATTCCTGACCCAGGGATTGAACCCAGGTCTCCTGCCTTGCAGGCAGATTCTTTACTATAAGAAAGTGGACTTTGTTGTTGCTAAGTCCTGTTCGACTCTTTGCAACCCCAAGAACTACAGCACAGGGTTCCCTGTCCTTCACTGCCTCCTGGAGTTTGCTCAGATTTCGTCCATTGAGTTAAGTTGGTGATGCTATCTAACCATCTCATTCTCTGCTGGCCTCTTCTCCTTTTAAGAAGCCTTCAGTCTTTCCCAGCATCAGGGCCTTTTTCAGGGTGGATGCTGCTGCTGCTGCTGTGTCGCATCAGTTGTGTCTGACTCTGTGCGACCCCATAGACGGCAGCCCACTAGGCTCCCCCGTCCCTGGGATTCTTGAGGAAGAACACTGGAGTGAGTTGCCATTTCCTTCAGCGAGAATCAAAAAACAATGCATGCTACACCTAGAACTGAAAAGGCCTAAGCATTGTTACTTTCTTAAGCACTTGAAAGAAGTTAGTAATGCCACGCATGCACTTTGAATCTCTTCTGATTCTGTCTACAATACTGCATGTCCCCCGAATCATTCAGCTGTCACATACTTGCTTGTCACTGCTGAATGAACCTCAGCCAAAAGTAAATGCACGAACCTCCAAGTGAACAAGCTGGAAGGGTCAGTACCTGAGCACGTCACTTTCCAGGATACTCCCACCGAGGCACTGCAGGTAGTTTCTTGTCCCGCAGTTTTTGCCTATTGTCAGCCTGCCTGAAACGTATTTATTTGCCCTCAGTACCCTGGAGGCAGGGTGGCTGCTAGCTAAGATGCCTGGGAAACCACTGCAGAGGCAAGTGACAATGAATCAGCTTAAATTCATCTTCTAGAAGGATATCTACATAATGTAGAATCTTGAGAGCAAAATGTATCTACAGATATGTCTTTTTAGCTTCACCATTTCCATTTCTTTCTATACTAACAGGTTACTCCTCTGCCCACCCCCAACTAACGCACCACCACCACCACCCACCCCCGTGTCCTGGGTGATCCAACTTGTTTGACTTTTTTTTTTTTTTTTAACAGTTCAGTTCAAATGTTGCTGCAGTAAATGGATAACTTTGGTATAAAGGAAATGTTGACTCTACCTATGAGTCTGGAATTTGGGTCCCTCCTTCTCTTTGCTGCTTTCCTGGACACCAAACATCACATTCTCTGTCTTGGGACCTGCTTCGAGTTGGTCATAAGACTGGCAGAAAATCAAGCCAAATCTAAATGAATGGTTGTTGAAGTTACTCTCATATCCTGGAGCTGTGTGTGTCACAAAACAGGCTGCTTTTATTAAGAAGCACGGTTCTGGTCAGAATCATTGCTCTGTGGTCCTGTTCATCAGAATTTCATGTTTGGAAACTGGATTTGGGTCTGGTTAGTTTTAAATTTTCTAATGTGGGAAAAGGTAACATAGGATAGTGTTAACCATGTACTAGTAAACAGTATGTTCTAGATGATTTCAACATTGTTAATGCTGTATGTAGAGAATTACAAAAAGATATACCCAAATGTTAAACTTAAGGAATGGAATTACCAATTATTTAACTTGATTGCTTACTTTTCAAAATAGTCCTAGATGACATATACCACATCTGTCTCAGATAAACTAATTTTTAGAGAAAGAATAGCTTATCATACCAATAAACCAGAGTCAAAATATGCAACCAATACCAGTGAAAAATACATCTAATTGTGCTTCTCACTGCTCAAAATCAGTGTGGATCTTTTTTCTTCTTGGCATATATCATTTGTTCTTTTCTTTTAAAAAAGCAAACCATGTCCTGGATTCTTGGGAGTAAATGAAAAATACAAGTATGGCTCCTGCCTTCCCAGAATTAACTAGCTAACTAACCAACTAACTTTCTAGTGGAGAAATAAGCCAACAGCAAACCAAAGGTGTTATAGTCAATAATAGTTTTATGCATCCCTCACCAAAACACCCAACCCTCCTTCTACAGAATAAATTCTGTCCTTGGCACATCAGGGCTTCTGTCACAGCTAGGATGGTAAAGAATTCCCCTGCAATGCAGGGGACTCTGGTTCGATTCCTGGGTTGGGAAGATCCCCTGGAGAAGGGATAGGCTACCCACTCCAGTATTCTTGGACTTCCCTCATGGCTCAGCTGGTAAAGAATCCTCCTGCAATGTGGGAGACCTGGGTTTGATCCCCGGGTTGGGAAGATCCCCTGGAGAAGGGAAAGGCTACCCACTCCAGTATTCTGGCCTGGAGAATTCCATGGACTGTAAAGTCCACGGGGTCGCAAAGAGTCAGACATGACTGAGCGACTTTCGCGTTCACTCACTTGGCACATCAGATGACAAGCACGTTGAACTGTCTCATGGCAGCACCTGCTGCTGGTCAGTGCTTCAGTCTGAGCCTCATCCCTATCGTTGTGCACAGGGCAGTTTTCAATTATCAGGGCCTTGTTCAATTATTCAACTATTCACACACATAGAAAACAAACTTAGGGTCACCACAAAGAAAGGGGGATGGATGAGTTAAGAGGTTGTGATTAACATACCGCTGTGTGTAAAATAGATAACAACAAGGCCCTACTGTATAGCACAGGGAACTATACTCAATATTTTGTAATAACCTATAAGGGAAAAGAATCTGAAAAAGAGTATATGTGTAACCGAGTCACTGTGCTTTACACCTGCAACGAATACAACATAATAAATCAACTATACTTCAATTTTAAAAACAGAAGAAAAAAATGATTCGAGTGCTTACTCGCCCTTATTTTACAAAAATAAAAGTCCAAATACTAGTTACAGAACATGTAGATTGTATAAGTGTAATTTGAATGATACAAAGATGAAATTGTTAAGTGTGCCAGAAGGAGTGAATCTCTAGCCTCAACCAGACAATCAGGCATTCAAGATTGTAAACAGAGTAAAAGAAGGAAGAAAATCAGAGAGCAAGAAAATCCTGGAAATATTCATTGTTAAATGTTGTAGCTAAAAGTTTAGGTATGTTTAGAGATTTTGATCTCACGTCTTAGCTCTGTAGGAAAGGAGTCCTCCTAAAACAAGTAAGTTTATTTGATTTTTAGATACATTTGCAGAAGCTTTATGTTTGAAAGTTGGAACTGCCTTTGGTTTTCACCATTAGCTGTAGAATGTATTCTAAAGTAATTATCATGTCAGTGATGTTAACATCCACAAGTTTATAGTGATATTAAGAAAAGAGAGAACTTACAAGCCATCTATAAGTTGTTATCGTAAATGGCTAAATTATATATTAATGGTAAAAAGAAGAGGAAGAGTAAAACATACATTCTGCCTTTCTTGGACAAGTTGTATTTTAGGGTAGCCAAAGAGTTGTTAAGGAAAAGTCCTTCTGTATGAAATATTTCCTACTAATAAATGTAAAAGAAATGATTTTAAAAATCATTTCAGAAACTATGTATATTTAAATAACAATCATCAACAGCTGCTAAAACCATCGAAAGATTGATGGATAGAGTTTTAACGGATGGATTGGGTGGACAACACCTGGATCCACTGATCAACTGTAATGTCACCAAGAGTTGAATAACCATACATCATACACGTCCTAAGGTGGTGCAATCAAAAATATACTATGTCATCTACCAAGTATTTTTGCCATTCCCCACTTTGAGTTTGAATCCAATCATCCTACAAACATATCTATCAGTTTATGGGGAGAAAGGAGAATGAACAATTTAGGAAAGTGTCAAACAACACCAAGAAGATGTAATCAACTAACCCAAGAATGTGGAGAGTTCTACAGGACAAATGAGAGGATTTCCTCAATAAAGAAATTAATCTTAATAGGAGATTTAGACACCAAACAACCAGATAGACTATATGAATCCTGATTTGACCAATCACTTATAAACAGATGTTTCAGACGCTTTTGAGTCAGTGGGGAAATGTGACCAAAGGCTGGATATAAGATGATATTAATATTAAGGAATTATTAATTTCAAGGTTAGTCATTTGTCAGTGTCATAATGGTATTTTGTCACAAGCACACAGTGGCAATATTTTCTAAAACAATCTGTTGTCTATTATGGACAGAAAATGAATAAGGGTGAAATCCTATGATCTCTAGGACTGCTGTTAAGATACTCCAGAGGGAAGGGAGAAACAGTAGGACAGATGAAAGAAGTTTAGGTGAGGGTTAAGAAGGGTTCAGACTTGGCGATGGGGAGTTCCTTGGTGCTCCAGTCGCTAAGATCTGTGCTCCCAATGCAGGGGACTGGGGTTTGGTCCATGGTCTGGGAACTAGATCCCACATGCTGCAACTGAGTTTGCAAGCCACAACTAAAAGATCCTGCATGCTGCAACAAAGATCAAAGATCCCGCGTGTCACAACTAAGACCTGGTGCAAATAAATAAGTAAATAAAGATAAAATGTTTTAAAAAAGGCAGAGTGATGGGTTTATGCTGGAGATGGGATACAATATTACATTCTCTATATTATCTGTATGTTTTATATTTGCCATAATAGGATGTGAAATTTAAATCAATAATGCATACATACAGGCTTCGGGGCAGCTTATTTCTGCACCTGACTTGTTACCTGGGATCCCTGAGTCATTGTGGGTGTACCTATTTAAATGTGTAATCCCAAGGGAAGGAGCATCTCCCTTTCTTTTTTTGTGGAACCCCCGAAGGGAAATACAGCAGGAACAGCCACAGTGAGGACAAGACCCTCAATCCAAATGACTTCTTTTGGATGGCCTGTGTATCCACAGATGACCAGAAGAATGGTCGCTGAAGCCCTCCCCCACACCCGGGGATGCAGGTATAATTATTTCAGACTGGGGTGTTCATATATGGGCTTCCCTGGTGGCTCAGTCAGTAGAGAATCTGCCTGCAATGTGGGAAACCCAGGTTAGATCCCTGGGCGAGGAAGATCCCCTGGAGAAGGGAATGGCATACATATAAGGTATCAGGACATTGTGCTTGAATCCTGCGGGCAGCAGTGGGCATTGACAAGACCACTGCTTTCCAAGGGCACACCTTTGGAATGTTCCAGAGTCAGCAATGACACCAGGTTCCTAGCTGTTACAGCAGTGGGCTAACACCTTTCAGAGCAGTCAGCCCTGGTTGTGGTGGCTGTGATCCCTAGAGGCACGGAAGGAGGTGGAGCCAGGAGAGAAGGGGAGGTCTGGAATTCCCAACTGGCTTAGCCATGCGGGGCCAGTGCTGACAAACCAGAGACATCCGTACGGTGAGACTCAGCGTGTTTGTCAGCTGGTGAAGCAGGATTTACTCATCACCCAGTTCTTGAATTGCATGATTGTATCATTCATTATATTACATGGAAATGACTCGGACCAGACTTGGTGGTGTGACCAGGCTACTCCTCCCACTCCCTGTCTATTGTGCAATCTTGGGCGGGTTGACCTTCTTTAAACTAGGATAATAATATCTTGCCTTTCTACCTCCTGGGTTGTTGTAAGGCGCTTAAGAGATAATATATGGAACTATAATTTTTGTGAACTATCAAACAGTATTCAAATATAAGGGATCATTATGACCATTAAGTGACCACCTGATTTACATCTTAAAGTCATTTATTTTTTTTAATTCTCTGCTGATAATAAATGCTTAATTAGTACATTATAAAACAAGATGGTCAAGAAACAACTACAGAGAAATTTAGCTTATAGTGTGATCTTTCTGTATTCTCCAATGTGACATAGGAATTCCTGGAAATAAGAGAATTTTAGGACTTCCCTTGTTGTCCAGTGGTTAAGAATCCACCTGCCAAGGCAGGGGACACAGGATCAATCTCTGGGCCAGAAAGATTCCACATGGTGTGGGGCAACTAAGCCCATCGGCCACAACTGCTGAGCCCACCAGCCTAGAGGCCATGCTCCACAACAAGAGAAGCCACTGCAATGAGAAATCCATGCACTGCAACGGAAGAGTAGCCACCCCCGACCACCACCCCTGCTCTTCACAATTAGAGAAAGCCCAGACAACAGCAAAGACCCCAGCACAGTCAGAAATACATAGAGAATCTTACTCAGGGAATATTTTATAGTGAGATCCTTGAATACATGCCCATCAATTTATGAGACAAATAAGTTGCTGTATATATTCTACAAGTCACGCTTATTATTTTACAATCTCAATTTCATAATATTTCTTCTGTTCAATAATGTATAATAAACAGGGAAACTAGACCAGGGTTGGCAAACTATGGCCCATGGAATAAATCTGGCCACCATCTATTTTTGTATGGCCTGCAAACCAAGAACCATTTGACATCTGGAAACTTTAAAACAACCTCAAAACAAGAATATTTTATGACATGTGAAAATTATATGAAATTCAAATTTCAGTGTTCATTAACTGGAACACAGCCACACACATTTATGTACTGTATATGGCTATAATGACAGTAGAGCAGTTATGAGAGAGACCATATGGTCCACAAAGCCTAAAATATTTACTATTTGGCTCTTTACAGCACAGTTAAGGAAAGATATAAGCATCTGAATGCAGAGTTCCAAAGAATAGCAAGAAGAGATAAGAAAGCCTTCTTCAGCGATCAAAGAAATAGAGGAAAAGAACAGAATGGGAAAGACTAGAGATCTCTTCAAGAAAATTAAGAGATAACAAAGGAACATTTCATGCAAAGATGGGCTCAATAAAGGACAGAAATAGTATGGACCTAACAGAAGCAGAAGATATTAAGAAGAAGTGGCAAGAATACACAGAAGAACTGTACAAAAAGGATCTTCACGACCTGGATAATCACGATGGTATGATCACTCATCTAGAGCTAGACATCCTGGAATGTGAAGTCAAGTGGGCCTTAGAAAGGATCACTACAAACAAAGCTAGTGGAGGTGATGGAGTTCCAGTTGAGCTGTTTCAAATCCTGAAAGATGATGCTGTGAAAGTGCTGCACTCAATATGCCAGCAAATTTGGAAAACTCAGCAGGGGCCACAGGACTGGAAAAGGTCAGCTTTCATTCCAATTCCAAAGAAAGGCAATGCCAAAGAATGCTCAAACTACTGCACAATTGCACTCATCTCACATGCTAATAAAGTAATGCTCAAAATTCTCCAAGCCAGGCTTCAGCAATACGTGAACCGTGAACTTCCTGATGTTCAAGCTGGTTTTAGAAAAGGCAGAGGAACCAGAGATCAAATTGCCAACATCTGCTGGATCATCGAAAAAGCAAGAGAGTTCCAGAAAAACATCTATTTCTGCTTTATTGACTATGCCAAAGCCTTTGACTGTGTGGATCACAATAAACTGTGGAAAATTCTGAAAGAGATGGGAATACCAGACCACCTGACCTGCCTCTTGAGAAATCTGTATGCAGGTCAGGAAGCAACAGTTAGAACTGGACATGGAACAACAGACTGGTTCCAAATAGGAAAAGGAGTACATCAAGGCTGTGTATTGTCACCCTGCTTATTTAACTTATATGCAGAGTACATCATGAGAAACTCTGGGCTGGAAGAAGCACAAGCTAGAATCAAGATTGCCGGGAGAAATATCAATAACCTCAGATATGCAGATGACACCACCCTTATGGCAGAACGTGAAGAAGAACTGAAGAGCCTCTTGATGAAACTGAAAGAGGAGAGTGAAAAAATTGGCTTAAAGCTCAACATTCAGGAAACTAAGATCATGGCATCCGGTCCCATCACTTCATGGGAAATAGCTCCAAAATCACTGCAGATGGTGACTGCAGCCATGAAATTAAAAGACGCTTACTCCTTGGAAGGAAAGTTATGACCAACCTAGACAGCATACTTAAAAGCAGAGACATTACTATGTCAACAGAGGTCCATCTAGTCAAGGCCATGGTTTTTCCAGTGGTTGTGTATGGATGTGAGAGTTGGACTATAAAGAAAGCTGAGCGCCGAAGAATTGATGCTTTTGAACTGTGGTGTTGGAGAAGACTCTTGAGAGTCCCTTGGACTGCAAGGAGATCCAACCAGTCTATCCTAAAGGAGATCAGTCCTGGGTGTTCATTGGAAGGACTCATGTTGAAGCTGAAACTCCAATACTTTGGCCACCTGGTGCAAAAAGCTGACTCATTTGAAAAGACCCTGATGCTGGGAAAGATTGAGGGCAGGAGGAGAAGGGGACGATGGGGATGAGATGGTTGGATGATGTCACCGACTCAATGGATATGGGTTTGGGTGGACTCTGGAAGTTGGTGATGGACAGGGAGGCCTGGTGTGTTGCGGTTCATGGGGTCGCAAAGAGTCGAGCGACTGAGCGACTGAACTGAACTGAATGACAAAAGTGCATGTACAGACTAGCGGCTTCACGTGAATTATCTCATTGAATTCTTATGTGACACCCCATGAAGGTGGCCCATTTTACAAACGGGGAAACAGGCTTGACACTCGTCAGTGTTTCCACATCCCTTCCATTATGGTTGCTCTCCTCAGATTCATGCTCCTGTTTCCTGTCCCACTTAAATGCAGCTAAGCTTGGCCCTCCAGACACGATCAGGCCAGAACTGGGGGCCTCCTGCCCCCTAGACTGGCAGGGGAGAGTCTGTGTCCACGTTTGTGAGGGACACACACAAGTAGAAAGGCAGAAGGAGCTGAGATGTGTATAAGAGACAGGCTTATCACATGATGCTTTTGAACTGTGGTGTTGGAGAACACTCTTGAGAGTCCCTTGGACTGCAAGGAGATCCAACCAGTCCATTCTAAAGGAGATCAGCCCTGGGATTTCTTTGGAAGGAACGATGCTAAAGCTGAAACTCCAGTACTTTGGCCACCTCATGTGAAGAGTTGACTCATTGGAAAAGACTCTGATGCCGGGAGGGATTGGGGTCAGGAGGAGAAGGGGACGACCGAGGATGAGATGGCAGGATGGCATCACTGACTCGATGGATGTGAATCTGAGTGAACTCTGGGAGTTGGTGATGGACAGGGAGGCCTGGCGTGCTGCGATTCATGGGGTCGCAAAGAGTCGGAGACGACTGAGCGACTGAACTGAACTGAACTGAGAATAGAGGATTCAAAGGGACAGAGATGAAAAAAAAATTTTTTTCTTGGATGCTAGCTCTGTCTTAGTATAAATAAACCTGGGGTATATGAACTCAAATTATGTATATGCAATAAAGGAAATCCTTAGTTATGGTTATAATATGCAATTGACCAATTCTGAGTCAATTAAAAAATTCTATAATATAGTAAGTAAAATGCAGATAAATGGAATACAGTTACATTGTTAAAAATATGTTCTCATTTTTCTCAATGTTGATGGCAAAGTAAAGAGAACAGGACATAGTGTATTTATCCTCTAACAGAAAATAGAAACCGACTTTGATAAGGGAAAGGAAGTTTATTGGAAAGAGGATTCTGGAACAGTTCCAGAGGAAGGACAGCAAACTGGTGAGCTCCAGGTCGCCAGCAGCAAGAGACCCTGGTCCCGCTCTCAGAGCATTTCCACGCGGTTTCAGGAGGCTTCTTTTTTTTTTTTTTTTAATTAAAACACTTTTAATAAATCATTTACTTTTTAATCTTTTGGCCATGCCATATGGCATATGGGATCTTAGTTCCCTGACTAGGGATTGAACCCATGCCCCCTTCAGGAGGCTTCTATTTGGAGTTGGGAAGAAATAAGCTGATGGGCCCAGTTTGTGGCCGTGGAGGCCAGGGATGGAGTAATGTGAGTGGGAGCTTACTGGAATCCCATGGTTGGAATGAAGAAGGAACAAAGAGGATGTGACAGGGGGGAAAAGGATGCCAGGCAAACAAAATCCGACAGATGTTCTCATCGGGAGCTTCTCAGGAAACACAGGCTTTAATTCCAACTTCAGCCCAAGATGAGATGTGAATAAGTCATCTCGTGGTGTGGCAGGGGTATTTACATTTTTTGTTAGTATAAAAGGAGGGCCACAATTAGACCCACCTGCCATAAAACTATTCCTTGGTCACAGTACATAAAATTCCAACCCTAAGAACAAAATTTTTAAAGTTAAAGAACAATCCTTCCAGAGGGTCAAATTAAAAGACAACTGTGTAGACACTATCACCACTTCTATTCAACACTGCACGAGAGTTTTCAGCCAGTACAAATCTTAAGAAAGTGAAATACCCAAAGAGATTGAACAGATATAAAAAAGTTATCATTTTTTACAGAAGGTGTGACTGTATGTATATAGTGCTAAAAAAATATTAACTATTGCAAATAATAAGTAAATTTAGCAATGTCACTGAATGAGGGTCAGTGTACAAAATTTCATCTTATTTCTGTATCAGCAACACAATAACAACAAAAACAAAATGAAATTTAAAAAATGGTACCGTTGACAAAAACAGCATAAAACATTAAATATGTAGGAATAAATCTGACAAAAGATGTGCAGCCAATTTCCTCAAATTATCTATAAATTCAATTCCAGTGAAAATCTCAGAAGAGCTTTTATTTTGGTGGAAATCAATCAGCTGACTCTAAAATTTATAAACAAATGCAAAAGGTGAAGAATAGCTGAAGCAATTTTGAAGAAGAAAAACAAATTTGGAGGATCTCTGTCTACTAGAATGGCCAACTATTCTAGTTTGCCAAGTTCTGGGGGGTTTTCTGAGATGTAATACTTTCTGTTTTAAAACCTAGAAAGTTAAATATGTAAAATTACTATTTTGTACATCTTAAAAAACTCTGACGCTGGGAGGGATTGGGGGGAGGAGGAGAAGGGGACGACAGAGGATGAGATGGCTGGATGGCATCAGTGACTCGATGAACGTGAATCTGAGTGAACTCCGGGAGTTGGTGATGGACAGGGAGGCCTGGCGTGCTGCGATTCATGGGGTCGCAAAGAGTTGGACACAACTGAGCGACTGAACTGAACTGAAACTAATACAGTGTTATATGCCAATTATACCTCAACAAAAATGTGGGGAGTGGGGGACTACAATGTACTGGGAAAACCCCAAGGATTTAGTATAGAGCTATCGTTATTAAGATGGTATGATATTGGCACGTGTATATAAAACAAATAAACCAATGAAAGAGAACAAAGAGACCAGAAATAGACTCATACATATATTACCATCAGATTATGACAGATGGCATAACAGTAGTCCTTTTGGGAAACGATGGTCTTTTCCATAATTGGTACTGAATAAGTGGCTATCCATGGGGGTGGTGGAAGACACCTCAATTTCTAATTCAACACAAAAAATAAATTCCAGATGAACTATGTTTCTAAATATAAAAGATAAAACAATAAAGCTTTTAGGGAAAAAATAGGAGAATGTTCAACCATGACATGGACAAAGATTTTCTAAATAAGGTACAGAACATGCTAAATATAAAGGAGAAACTGGTAAACTGAACTAGATTAAATTTAAATGTTTGTATTCATTAAAAATATGTCTAAGAAAATGAAAATTCAAGCAAATCACAGTGAGGGAAGATATATATGATTTTTACCTATAAGTTGTTAAGTTGCTAAGTTGTGTCTGACTCTTTTGCAACCCCTTGGATATAGCCCACCAGACTCCTCTGTCCGTGGGATTTCCCAGGCAAGAATACTGGAGTGGGTTGCCATTTCCTTCTCCTGGGGCTCTTCCTGATCCAGGGATTGAACCCACGTCCCTTGCATTGGCAGGCAAATTCTTTATTGCTGAACTACTAGGGAACCCCAAATATATGTGGTGTGTGTATATATATATAATACATTAAATTTATGTAATTAATAATTATATAAGCACATTTATATGTTATACATATATTTATATTAAATATTGTATTTAATATTTATATGTTCATGTTTATATCAAACAAAATTATATGTCATATATAATAAATATATTTTTATGTATAAATCACATATACCTTCTCTCACTCTGTATATGTGTTTTTATGTGTGTATATCTATAAATCTATATATCTATACCTATCTTATCTGTTTATATAAACATATATACATAAATATACACATACACCATTTGTTAGGTATATATCTGACAAAGGAACCATATACAGAATATATAAAGAGTTCCCATAAGTCAATAATAAAAAGACATATGAAATGGCGCTTGACTTCACTAGTCATCAGAGAAATGCAAATTAAATTCTCTATGAAAGAATACTACATGTCCACCTGAAGAGCTAAAATGAGAAAGACAGATAATACCAAGCACTGACAAGGATGTGGGGCAACTAGAACTTTTATACATTGCTAAAAGCAGTATCAAGCATACAGTCATTCTGGGAAGTTCTTTGGCAATGTCTGCTAAAGCTCAACGCATTCACACCCAGTGACCTACAGATTCCAGTTCTGGGTAGATACCTAGACACCTAGCAAAAATCTTCCTGAAGGGGTTTAGACCTGGGGTCACAAACTCAAATGCATACAGACAAAGGTCAGGCAAGTAATATCAATTACTAGCCAGAAGGACATTTTCAGCAGAACTGATTCAAGTGGACACATTAGACACCCTTTGGATGGCTGCCCCTCACTCTTTTGTTTACTTTTCCCTGAAACAGCCCCTAAGCATGTCCAGACTCAAGCTTCTGCCCAGCCCCCCTCTCAATGGCTTATTGCTCTTAGGTGGACATCTCACCCACACCAGGTGCCACGGATGCAGCCGGTGCTCTGCCCAGGTCCTCCTGCCTGCCGGGGCACCATCCCCCATCTGCTGTGCACGGTGGCTGCTAACAGCCCACAGAGGCCCCTTCTCTTGGATCACCTTGATCCAAAACGCTTCAGAAATGACGCCCTCTCCTGAAGGGAGCCCACGGTCAATAACTGATGGATGTGGGGTTATGCAAGCGGGCTGCATGCTTTGAGATGGGGTTACTGCAGGGCTGTACGCTCTCCAGATTCCACAGTGAGATCAGCCTGAGATTAGACTTGCACCTCTTTCTCTTGCTCTGTCCTGCTTCCCTCACTGCCTGTCAGATTTCTCCTGAGAGCGTCCCCCCAATAAGTCACTTGCATCAGCACCCCTCTGCTTCTAGGGAGCCCAAGGTCAGTCACAGGGCCCATAACATGCTCTTTCCCCAAGGAGCTGAGAGCCTAACTGAGACAGTCCCTCAATGTCAACACAACCACTGTCTTCCTGTTGCTGAGCTGTGGGTGTTCGGCTTCCCTTTGAATTCATAAAAGCTTTCAGGAGCTTCCCGATGGTCCTCCTTTCTGTTCAAGTCAGTCAAAGTCCACTAGTGTTCCCTGAAGCCAGGATAACCTTAACTAGTCTGATGGGTATTCCAGGCCTGATCTACAATGGCTACAGAGATATGACCCAATGCTTTGTGGAAGAACATCAGTTGGAATCCTGAGGGAAAAACTAATTGATTACCCTTCCTATTCCCTTGGCTTCAGTAACTAGGAGAGTTGCTAGGAATGCTCCCTATCCATTAATCCCCCAGGAATTTGGAGTTAATTTGTTACCCAGGGCTGTTTCCCCAGGACCTCGATTCCCTGGAGGCAGAGAGCTAAATTCCTTCCACTGGTCGTCATCCCCTTGCAGCTCTGTTTCCAGTCCTGTCCAGGAAGCCTCTAGCATCTCTCTGAGCCTTATCCCTAAAACGTACTTTTCTACGCCCTCTTCTTCTGTGTGTGTGTGTGTGTGTGTGTGTGCGCGCGCGCGCGCACGCGCGTGCATGTGCAGATATACGCAGTGTGTTTGCCTACATGTTAGGAAGGCAAAAAGAGGAGGTGGGGGAATCACAGGAGGGTGGTCAGATTTCAAATCACTCAATCATGGGTTACAAAGAAAGGGTGACGCAGCACAAGCCTGATTAGTTCCACTCAGGATTGTTCACTGATTCATCAGAAAATTGATCCTTCTGACCCAGACTCTCCTCTCTCAATGGTCAAAGGCAGCTTTTGTTTGAGCCAGCCTCTATAGTAATTTGATGTAGTCTAGCCCAAGACAAGTTTCTACTCGACCCAAACGGGGCTACTGCTGGGTAATATTTGAACGTGCTAACCTACATTCTGTTTTGCAGTGGGTGTCTCCTCCTCTCCCCTGCCTCCCCTGAGGCAGACAAGGCTGTCATGTGGTCTCAGGGAAGCCACGCTGCAGGGTGAAGGGGAAAAAGTTGAAGAGTCTCTCTGACTTGTTCCTAATGACTGGTAGAGGTCACACACTGATGGTTCACTGGTCTTAGGAGTGCTCCCAGATGAGCGCCCACTGGGCATTGTTCGGCCCCCATTGCACTTTTTGAAAGTCTCATTTGGACTACCCAGGGCTCAGCTCTCCAGTTTACCACAGTACCCAGTACTCCCTACTGTCTGCCCCCAGTGACATTTCCCACCTGGCCTCTTTCTGTGTACACTGGAATCTGTGACCCCAACCCCAAAACCATTCAAGAGGATTATGTTTGCTACCCTAGAAGCAAACATTTTCCTCTCTGAGGAAAACAACAAGAGGATTAAGAGAGAAAGTTTCTCTCTCAGAAGAGAGAAAGTCACAGTGTAAGGCCCAATGATGGCTGTGGGCGTGATCTCACTGCATGCAACTTAAGTAACAAGCCTAGGCAAGACTGATGGGTGATAGCCATCCTGAGTGAAGACAGCGATGTGGATCTGAGAGAGAAGGGAGGCAGGGCTGTGGTCTAGGATCTCATCTGCTCAGCACCCCTTTCTCCCTCTTCTAGTTGGAGCTCCCTGATTATCCTTGGGAAACTGCCCCAAACCATGGCACAGAATCTTGGAGTGAATGTCAGTCAAAGTGCCATGGCCAAGGGATATGTGTGGTCAAGTGACCCAAAGCAGCCCATTCACACACTTTCTTCCAAGAAACTGGACCTTGAACACAGGAACACAAGGGTGGAAAATCTATCCCAGTGGAGGTTCCTTGAAGGAATCACTCATTAACTCTTGCTACCCAGATTCCTCAGGGGTCCTAGTTCCTTCTTCTGGGGCTTATCATGGCAGATTCTGTACCTTCTCTGAGCTTTCCCATGTTATTCCAATAAGGTCTCTCAAGGGTCAGTTTCTGTTGCTGGCAATCTGAGAACCCTGCCTTGTACAAGAAGGTTGCTGGGGGCTGTGGAATGGGAGCCTAAAAACATGGCCTATTTCAAGAGAGGAGCATGTTCTCAGCAGCACCTCTCAAGAACTCAGCTCAGCCTGGCTCAAGGGGAAACTCTAAGGGAGGAAGTGTGGAGGGAGATGTGGGGAAGGGCTGGAGTGGGAGAATCCTTGTCTGCTTGTCTGCAGTGGGTGGCCTTTCTCCCAGCGCAGAGTTTCCCACGATGTGGCTGGAGACACCACCGAGCTGGAATCAGTAAGCAGCAGAGAACTGGGCAGCATGCACTGGAATCCAGGGATGTGCCAAGGGAGCAGGTTCTGCAGGAAGCCTCATCCCCCAGTGAGTTGAGGCAGCAAAGAGCTGGGAATCATTACTGAAGAGGAGCAAGCGCAGTGGAGGAGGGGAGAATACCAGGATGCCAGAACTGCTTGTGAAGGGCAGAATGGACTGGACTTCCCTGGCGGTCCAGTGCATCAGAATCCGCCTGCGAATGTAGGGGATACGGGTTTGATCCCTGGTCTGGAGGAAGCCCAGGGCAACATGCCATAGGGCAACTAAGCCTGTGTGCCACAACTACTGAGCCCGTGCTCCGCAACAAGAGAAACTACAGCAGGAAGAAGCCTGTGCACCACGACAAAGAGCAGCGCCTGCTTGCCACAACCAGAGAAAGCCCAAGCAGCCAAAAATTAAAGAAAAAAAAGAACAAAATGGACTCCTGAATCAGTCTGTCTGTGTTTGAAACCTGGTTCCATCACTGACTTTGTGTGATTAGTTGTTGCACCCTTAAATTCTCCCTGTGCGTGCATGCTAAGTCGCTTCAGTCGTGTATGCCTCTTTGAGACCCCATGGACTGTAGCCCGCCAGACTCTTCTGTCCAGTGGATTTTCTAGGCAAGAATACTGAAGTGGGTTGCTATGTCATCCTCCAGGGGATCTTCCCAACCCAGGGATTGAACCTGTATCTCTTGACTGTCTCCTGCATCGGCAGGCAGGTTCTTTAACACTAGCGCCATCTGGAAAGCCCTAAATACTCCCTCAGTTCAGTTCAGTCGCTCAGTCGTGTCCGACTCTTTGCGACCCCATGAATCGCAGCACGCCAGGCCTCCCTGTTCATCACCATCTCTCGGAGTTCACTCAGACTCACATCCATCGAGTCATAAATACTCCCTACCTCAGTTTAATTTAGTGGCTGGCAAAAACCAAGCACTCAATAAAGAGTGAGTAGTGTTATTATTTTTATCAATAAAATGTTATTCCATTAACCTGAATCATTAATTGCCAATTTTTATTATTACCATGTAAACTTTATATTCAAAGCCACAGACCATGCCTGCATACCCACACACATACAAAACACACAATTATATTTCAGAAATACCCCTGGGGCCCGGCCTGAAATTACAGACTTATAAACCTGAAACAAAGCCAGTAAGATACCATAAAACAAAAGGTCCAACAGGTGTAAACTTGTACCATTTTGTTAAAAGGGAAATACAGTCTGAGACACCAAGGGGAAGGACAGGGACCCAGGTGACTGGCAGAATTGGGGCAATAACCTGGGATTGCTTTCTGTTCTGATAAGATTCTTGGTAACTAGATGGAGACCTTGGTAACAGATGGAGACCGTGCTGCTTGAACAGAAGCTTGATGGCCTGTGACAGACCTCATGAGCCCAAGGAACTGGATCTGAAAATGTAACTGTATCACTGAAATAATTCCACGTATCGCTCTTTAAGAAGATGGAGTAATGGAGAAAGTGCTGGCTTGGGAGTCCCCAGAGGGCCCATGGAGGACTTTTGGGAAAGGTTCACTCTCTTAAAACCTGGCTGTCCGATACTAGCAGCCCCTGACCACGGCACACACGGCTCTCCTCCACCCTTGTGAGTATGGCCTACTCTGTCTGGAGTAATCTCACTCCTTCTCCACCTCAGCCAGATGCTCTCAGGATCTCTGAGTTTTTAAAACCAATGTATGACAATTTGTATGGAAATACAAAAAACCTTGAAGAGCCAAAGCAATCTTGAGAATACAGAATGGAACTGAAGGAATCGACCTGCCTGACTTTATACTACAAAGCTACAGTCATCAAGATAGTATGGTACTGGCACAAAGCCAGAAATATAGATCAATGGAACAAAATAGAAAGCCCAGGGGTAAATCCATGCACCTATGGACACCTGTAAAAGAATGAAACTAGAACACTTTCTAACACCATACACAAAAATAAACTCAAAATGGATTAAAGATTTAAATGTAAGACTAGAAACTATAAAACTTGTAGAGGAAAACATAGGCAAAACACTCTCTGACATAAATCACAGCAGGATCCTGTATGACCCACCTCCCAGAGTAATGGAAATAAAAGCAAAAATAAACAAATGGGACCTAATTAAACGTAAAGCCTTTTGCACAATGGAGGAAACTATAAGCCAGGAGAGTGGGAGAAAATAATAGCAAACGAAGCAACTGACAAAGAATTAATCTCAAAAATATACAAGCAGCTCCTGCAGCTCAATTCCAGAAAAATAAACAACTCAATCAAAAATTGGGCCAAAGACCTAAACAGACATTTCTCCAAAGAAGACATACAGATGGCTAACAAACACATGAAAAGATGCTCAACATCACTCATTATCAGAGAAATGCAAATCAAAACCACAATGTGGTACCATCTCATGCAGGTCAGAATGGCTGCTATCAAAAAGTCTACAAGCAATAAATGCTGGAGAGGGTGTGGAGAAAAAGGAACCCTCTTACACTGTTGGTGAGAATGCAAACTAGTCCAGCCACTATGGAGAACAGTGTGGAGATTCCTTAAAAAACTGGAAATTGAACTGCCTTATGACCCAGCAATCCCACTGCTGGGCATACACACTGAGGAAACCAGAATTGAAAGAGACACGTGTACCCCAGTGTTCATTGCAGCACTGTTTATAATGGTCAGGACATGGAAGCAACCTAGATGTCTATCAGCAGACAAATGGATAAGAAAGCGGTGGTACATATACACAATGGAGTATTACTCAGCCATTAAAAAGAATACATTTCAATCAGTTCTAATGAGATGGATGAAACTGGAGCCGATTATACAGAGTGAAGTAAGCCAGAAAGAAAAACACCAATACAGTATACTAACGCATATATATGGAATTTAGAAAGATGGTAACGATGACCCTATATGTGAGACAGCAAAAGAGACACAGATATAAAGAACAGTCTTTTGGACTCTGTGGGAGAAGGCGAAGGGGGGATGATTTGAGAGAATAGCATTGAAACATGTATACTACCATATGTGAAATAGATCGCCAGTCCAGGTTTGATGCATGAGACGGGTGCTCAGGGATAAGCCAGAAGGATGGGATGGGGAGGGAGGTGGGAGGGGGGGTTCAGAATGGGGGACACAGGTACACCCATGGCTGATTCATGTCAATGTATGGCAAAACCCACTACAATATTATAAAGTAATTAGCTTCCAAGTGAAATAAATAAAAAAAAAAAACTGTGTGAGATTCCCCAGTGGTCCAGTGGTTATGACTTTGCACATTCACAGCCAAGGGCCTGGGTTTAATCCCTGGTTGGGGAACTAAGATCCCACAACTGAGCAGCGTGGCCAAAAATAAATAAATAAATAAATAAAATTACAATGTGTCCTCCCTCAGAAACATTATTTTCTCCCAAAGGTCAGTTGGCAAACATGGACATTGACCTTGGGTCATAACCCAATGCTGTTGAGTAGGCCACTTCCCTGTAAGGAGGCATAAGGAATTTAAGCTCTAAAGCCACAGTTCCCACCACTCTTCTGCATGAAAGGAGGAACAGTTATTATTAACCTCACGTTCCAGATGAAGAAACTGAATCTTAGTGAGATGAAGTGACCTGCTCAAGATCACAGAGCTGGGAAGTGGCCACTGAGCCCCACATCCACCTTCTCTGCTTCAAATCCAGGGTTATACCCTAGACAGCCTTATTGTCTCCAGGTTCCGTAGGCTTTGAGGGACCTTCTGCATTCAGGGTCTGGGGAACAGTCCCCTCCAGGTAGAGGGGACACCTTAGGACAAACTCCAAGACACATTTAGAATCATCCTAAGAGGCGTTTGGATTATATCTATGAACAAAGCACAGAGACCCCCATCTCTGGGGAATTTACCTCCTGGTTGGGAGGGAGAAACAGTGAACCATAAGTGTAACAAGTGGACGATAGTGTGAGCTTCCCAGGTGGTGCTAGCAGTCAAGAACACACCTGTCAATGCAGGAGACACAAGAGACGTGGGTTTGATTCCTGGTTTGAAAAGATCCCCTGGAGTAGGAACGGCAACCCGCTCCACTATCCAGGCCTGGAAAATCCCATGGACTAAGGAGCCTGGCAGGCTCCAGTGCATGCGGTCACAAAGAGTCAGACACGACTGAGCGACTGAACACACGCACACAGATGATAAAGTACTATTAAGAGCTAACAGAGGCAACTAAAAAGAAACAAAGAAAAAGAAATAAGGACAGGAGAAGTGCTGCAGTTTTAAACAAAGTGGTCAGGGAAGGTCTCTCTGAGAAGATGACAATTTGAGCAAAGACTTCAGAAGTTCAGAGGTTGACCCATGAGATATCTGGACACAGGGGATTCCAGGAAGATAGAAGAGATGGTGCAAAGGCCCTGAGGCAGAAGTATTCCAAATATGTGCAAGGAGGACAGAGTGAGCTGCGGGCAGAGAGGTAAGGGAGGCGTCACAAAGGGCCTCTCGGGTGACCAGAAGAACTTTTACTCTGAGTGAAATAGTATGCCATGGGAGGGTCCTGGGCAAAGGAGTAACATGATCTGACCCATATTTTAAGAGTAACTCTGGCTGCTGTATTAGGAGTAGATTGTAGGGAGCAAGGACGGAAGCATCTGGGCCTATTACTATGAACAGGTCAGGAAGACAGGAAATGAGCAGAGGAACAGAGTTAGGAGATCAACCAGAGTGCTTTCTTAGAAGCCACAACAAGGAAGAGTTTTTTTTTTAATTAAACTATAGTTGATTCATAATATAGTATTAGTTTCAGGCATATAGCAAAGTGACCCACACATTTAAGTGTGTGTGTATATACACCCACGTATATAAGTGTGTGTGTATATACATACATATGTATACTTCTTCCTTATAGGTTATTAAGATATGGAATATTGATATAAGATATTGACTATATTTCCCTATACAGTAGGTCCTTATTGATTATCTATTTTGTATATATTAGCTTGTATATGCTAATCCCAACCTCCTAGTTTATCCCTCCCCTCCACACTGCCCCTTTGGTAACTTTTTCCTGTTGTTGTTTTTTAAAAACTTTAAACTTTTTATTTTGTATTGGGGCATAGCCAATTAACAACGTTGTGGCAGCTTCAGGTGAACAGCAAGGAGACTCAGCCACACACAGACATGTGTCCACTCTCCCCCAAACCCTCCTCCCATCAAGGCTGGCTCATAACACTGAGCATTCTATGTCCTGCGATACGATAGGTCCTGGTTGGTTACCCATTGTAAATACAGCAGTGTTCACAAGGCCTTCCCAAAGTCCCTAACTGTCCCTTCCCTTCCGGCAACCACAAATTCTTCTCTACATAACTTTGTTTTCTAAATCTGTGAGGCTGTTTCTGTTTTGTAAATTAGTTCATTTGTATTATTTTTTTAGATTCCACATATAAATGAAATCATATACTCATCTTTCTCTGTCTGATTTACTTCACTTAATATGATGTTCAGGTCGATCCATGTTGCTGCGAAAGCATGATTCCTCTTTTTTATGACTAATATTCCACTGTCTGTATGTACCACATCTTTATCCACTTGTCTGTCAACAGACATTTAGGTTGCTTCTATGTCTTGTTTCTATTGTAAATAGCACTGCTGTGGACATTGGGGTGCATGTATCTTTGTGAATTAGAGTTTTCATCTTTTCCAAATATATGCCCAGGAGTGGGATTGCTAGATCATGTGGTAGCTCTGTTTTTAGTTTTTTAAGGTAGCTTCATACTACTGTCCACAGTAGCAGCACCAATTTACATTCCCAACAAAGTAGGAGAGTTCTCATTTCTCCATTCCCTCTTCAGCATTATTTGTAGACTTAAAAAAAAATCTTAAATTTATTGAGCACCTAGATATCTTATGTATTGTTCTAAGCATTAGTACTTGCCCCAGAGGGATGGCCATGGTAATCCCACACAGGAACCAAAGACAAGGTCATAAAACTTGAGATCAGGACACAGAAGGGGAGGAATGTGTTTTTCCAGGTTCCCTAGGTAAAGCGGCTTGAAGGGAGGAGCCATGCCTATACTAATAATAGGGTCAGATCCTACTACCTGTGTGATACGGGTCCTCAGTCTACACAGAAGCTCATCTAATCCTCATAACTTCTTTAGAAGGTAAATTTTATAGGTAAGAAAAGTAAAGTTTAGGGAGATTAAGTAACTTGTTATGCAGCCAGCGAACAAGAGAGGCTCTGCGGCTCCAAGGTGGCTCACTTAAACTCCTCTCTCTCATTACTTGTAGACTTTTTGGTGCTGGCCATTCTAACTGGAGTGAGGTGATACCTCATTGTGGTTTTGATTTGCATTTCTCTAATAATTAATGATGCATCTTTTGGGAAGTGGCTGTTTCCTTTCTCTGGAACAACTTCCCTCCAGCTCTTCTAGGTCTCAGCTCAGCCACTCCCCCTCAGAGGCGCTGCCCCACCCTTGTTTAAACTCTCTGTGTACTTCTCACTGTGTAGACCGACCTTGCTTATTTGGTTTGCCTACTGGTGGTGCAGTGTAAAGAATTAGCCTGCAATGCAGGAGACGCAAGAGACATGGGTTCAGTCCCTGGGTTGGGAAGATCCCCTGGAGGAGGGCATGGCAACCCACTCCAATATTCTTGCCTGGAAAGTCCCATGGACAAAGGAGACTGGCGGGCTACAGTCCATGGGATTGCAAAGAGCTGGACATGATTGAGCGACTGAACACACACACGTACTTCTGAGTGTCCGGCCTCCTCCTCTTGCACTGCTAGAATCTAAGCTCCAGGCTGGCAGGGACCTTCTCTGTCTTATTCGTTGAAGTACCATCAGTGTCTGGAAAATTTTCAACTCACTATAAATATTTGTTACATGAATAAAGAAGTCCCTGATTTCCCCTGACAAGAAGACTGAGGACCCGTATCACACAGGTAGTAGGATCTGACCCTATTATTAGTATAGGCATGGCTCCTCCCTTCAAGCCACTTTACCTAGGGAACCTGGAAAAACACATTCCTCCCCTTCTGTGTCTTGATCTCAAGTTTTATGACCTTGTCTTTGGTTCCTGTGTGGGATTACCATGGCCATCCCTCTGCGGCAAGTACCAATAGCTAAGTTGCAATGAGCCAGCATCTCCTTACCTGCTTTTCTCCATTCTAAGAGGGCTACTTTTCGCATTTATGATTTCTCCAAATGGAATTCATTTTACAATTGATGAATACTTAATATAGTTTCCTTTTCCCCCTTGAAAGCTCTTATTAAACCTAGGGTGTATCTTGCAGTAATGGTGTCTTAGACTCTGGAAGTAAATTGCAGTGGAAACTCCATTGGTTTCCAGCAAGTAATGGTATTTGGAATAAATAATGGAAATTTCTCTCTTCCCCTGGGTTGTATGCTTTCTGTTTTACACAGATACTGTACAGAGTACCCTCTGATATTTATTTTGTTGCTAATGATATATTTTCTCCTTGTCTACCTTCTTGATAGAATCTGGGAATTGAATAATGCAAGAACATAAAGATATATCTAGATTTGTTCTGACAAGTTTCATATCACTGACTCTACTTGGAGGAGAAAATTTGACCTTAAGAAAAATTACACTGAGAAATCCAGCTGCTATTACAAAAACCAGGCAGCACACAGAAAATGCTGCTCAGTCTATTGTAGTACCCATGTAATTTATGTCAACAGAAAGCCAATAACTTCATCATGATCTGGAAGTAAATTTCAGTTGTGAGATCTTGGGCTCTCTCCTGATCGGATAGAAGGAAGCATGCTGTATAAATTCTCGGCTCCAACTTCCCGAAAGGACTTTGGTGGGAGGTGGGAGGTGATGGTAGGGAGGGTAAGACAGATGGCTCTCAGATTGCTCTGATTTCTCATCGGCTGTCACCAAACGCTGCCAGGCATTTGACAGAGAGAAAGATTTATGCAGCAGCATCAGGGAGGTAATGGGAAACAGAAAATATGATTTTAATAAACATTCTTCCTAAAACTAAGGCTGTCATTTTAAATTGACATGCTGAAATTGATGCTTCTCCATCAAATATAGATTTATCTGGTCTTTTTTTCTAAAAAAACAAAACAAAAAAACAAAAATAACTTCAATCTGGATGCAAAGGCTTAATCAACCTTTGGACTTTGGATTCCCAATCTGGATCTGGCAGGTATTAACACCATTCATCCTAAGCCAGTTGTACAACTTTTTATTTGCTGTCAGTTGAAATGTGTTTTGAATGTGTTTACCTCCACTCTGCTGGCTGGTGGGCAGTGATCTCAGACATCCTCTCCACACTGGACCACCGTTCTGGGGTCTTGTGACATCAAATCAAGTCCTAGGGAGTGAGCATCTTTACTGACCAGGTGCCTGGGGTCACTGTGGACACATCCATCATCCCAGCCCACTTCTACGGTGCCCTCTCGCCACTCTTGGGCCTGGAAATCCTTTGTACAGATGTCCATATTCTTACCTCTGTGGTGAACTAATTATTCTTCTTTGGGGCCCAACCTCTCACTGATGCTGGGAAAGACTGAGGGCAGGAGAAGGAGCCCACAGAAGATGAGATGGTTGGATGGCATCACCGACTCAGTGGAAGTGAGTCTGAACAAACTCCAGGAGGTAGTGGAGGACAGGGAAGCCTGGCATGCTGCTTTCCATGGGGTCGCAAAGAGTCGGACACGATTGAGCAACAGCATCCACTTCTCACTAGGTCTCCAGGTGGAGGCCTGGGGCTCCCAGGGCCGAAAGAATCCTCTGTTTCCTCACCTGGGAAGAATCTCTTTGTCTGGTTTGAGGGAGATGCTTCCTTCCTCCTTCTCTCTCTGAAAACTCCTTTTTCCCTCCCTCCACCCTCCAAATTCTTCCTCAGGTGGGGCTAGGGTTAGGATGAGGGGAGTGAGGTATCCTCTTCAGCCATTAAATATAAGAGTACAAAGTTAAAAACTGTGGCTTTTATGAAGGTTTTCATTTTGATTTTTAAAAACTATTGCAGTAGAACATTACTTTATCTTGATTATTAAGTGTTTGGGTGGTTCCTTAAATTTTGAGACCGGGGACACTGCTTCACCTGACCTCACCCTAATCCTGGGCACAGATTTTAGAAACAAAAGCAGAAGATCCTGTGGCCTGAGTCTCTTTTTGTCTTGCCATGGACCCTGAAACCATCTTGAACTGAAGAAAAGAGGGAGGGGAGATGTGGGGAGGATGTATCATAAATTAATATCTCAGGACACTATCGGGCCACACAGGAGCAGAGGGCTGGGCTGTGTCTCAAAGACTCTTTCCAGCCCTAATACCAAAGAGAAGAGAGGATGAGACGGAGCCGCGGGCTCCTGGATAGACGTACAGAAAGGGAGATGCCCACTCCCCCACCCACCCCAGTTGTCAGCAGCAACTAAAATTACCTTTCAGCTCAGACTCCCGACCGGTCGATGTTTCTGGGATGCTAGAAACATCCCAGCAGGGGTGGCAGTGGCTCTGACCTGCTGGACGCCTCTTAGTTTCCTTTTCCTCATTTCTTTGAGGCTCAACTGTTGACTTTCTACCTGTGGCCCTGGGATGCTCTGTACTGCTGCACTCATTAAAAAACAAAACCCAAATCTCTTTTTCCCAGAAGAGTCTTTTTTTCCAAAAATGCTACCGGTGCAGCTTGATTCTATTTTTGCAAAAGGCCCCACTTTTGCCCAATGGCATCAACACGGCACTCTCACTAAGGTGGGGAGCTGAGCCTTCAGATCTGAGGGTGAGTCCTTTCATTGTGCTCCTTTCTTCACGCTTGCCCTCAGGGGTGAAAATCAGCACCATGGAGATGGTCTTGAAAAGTCTGAAGAGCCATTCCCCTGCCTGGAATCGGAGGGGCCTGGCCTCTGTGACCCCGAGGCAGCTGCTTTCAAGCCACTAGGCTTGGCGTTTTCAGCCCTCATAGACATCGCTCAAGGGTTGAACATCGCCGTTTCCTCCATGTTGCGAACTCCCTTGAAAAGAAGAGGAGCACCACAGGACCTTTTGTCCTCTGGCGGCCGCTTCTGAGTGTTTTCTTTTGCCAGGTTTTCCCCACAGCATCCCTTCCGTGGGCTCGGAGGCCCTGTGTGCTGGTTTTGCGCGTTTTATTGTCCAAGGCTGTGTTTCCGTTGCTCCTTCCGGTCACTCTTGCACAGGTCAGAGCCTGCAGGGACATCTCCTGCACACTGGCCGCTATCTGTCCCTTCCTTTCTAAGGCACGCTTCTTAGTGTGCATGTCTGTATAAGCTGCATCTTCCCGGCGTCGTGAAGTTGCGAGGAAGACGAGCAGGTAGAAGGGGGTGTATTGCCGGGTCATGGGGTGGG